>CABHPP010140976.1:0-28604 GCA_902168425.1 Peromyscus attwateri
GGGGGGAGCGCAGGGGGGGCGCAGGAGGAGGGAGGACAGGGGAATCCATGGCTGATATGTAATATTAAATCAAATTATATAAAAAAAGAAAATCTCAAATAATAAAATTTGATGAGAAAAATATGAACCATGAGACTTATGACAGACACAGAGTAAGTTCAGAGGTTCATAATGATGCTTTTAAAAGTCTGTTTTCCATTGAATTAAAGACATAAAGAGAAATGGATAAATTTCTAGGTGTATATGTGTTATCAATGTTAAATAAATGTAAAATAAATAATTTAAGCAGATATATAGCAACCAATGAAATAGAAACAATAACTAAAATTTTGCCAACTAAAACAGCTCATGCCTAGGTGGGTTCAGTATAGAACTATACCAGCTCTTCCAAGAAGTGCTAACACCAATATCCCTCAAATTATTATAGGAAAGAGAAAGAGGAAGGAACATTGCCAAATTCATTTTATGAAGTCAGTATTGTCATGTTATCAAAGACAAAGAACTGACAATGAAAAAGAAGAGGAGGTTGGGGATTTAGCTCAGTGGTAGAGGGCTTGCCTAGCAAGCACAAGGCCCTGGGTTCGGTCCTCAGCTCTGGAAAAAAAGAAAAGAAAAAAGAAAGAAAAAGAAGAGAATTATAGGTGAGACTTCCTGGAGAATATAGACATGAAAATTTTTAATATAATACTTAAAAACAAATTTTAAAACACACCAAAAAGATCACCCATAATTTTAAAGTTGGCTTTTTTGCCAGAGAAGGCACAATCAATAAGCATTAAGTATAATCCCTATCATAAACTCAAAGGTAGAAACCACATGATCATTTCATTTGACACAGAAGATGTCTGCCAGTATTCAATGCCCATTCAAAATGAAAGTTGTAGAAAACCTAGGGACCATATCTTCACATTATGAAGGCAACATGGCCAACTTCATACTAAATGGAGAAAAACACAAAGTGTTTCTTGTGAAATCAGGAACAAGAAAAGAAATTCTTTCTCTGTTTCTAATCACTATAGTTCTATAAATATTAGCTAAAACAATAATGATACATATAGGAAAGGAATAAGTGAGGTAGTTCATATTTGAACATGACATGATTCTCTGTAGAAAAGACTAGAAAGACTGCACCAGAAAACTACAACTGTAAAACACATTCAGCGAAACAGTATAATATAAAATTAACACACACAAGTCAGTAGCCCTCCTATATAATAGCAACAATCATAGATAGAAAGATATAAGAGAAATAAGGTGGTTCACTGTTACCTCAAAATATATTTGGAATGAATCTGACAATGACTTGAACCATGAACACAATGAAGATTTTATGATACTGAAGAAAGAAATTGTAGCAAGTACTAGAAGAAAAGATTTCTGTGCTCATTGATTAGTATGCTCAGTATTATGAAAATACCCTGATTAAGAAAAGTAAAAAAAGTTTTAAAATTTAGATTCTTTACCAAGGGTTCACATGTACTGTTTGTTCAACTCATAAATGTCCAATGTGAGTATTCAAGCCAATGACAAAGATTTATCCCTCTTATCATGGAATGAAAAGCTTATAGCTTTGACTAAATCTGACCTGTTCAGAATATCACTTATTATTGGTTTCTGAAGCAAGTCTCTGTGCAACTGGAAATGATTCCTTAAACCTGCATGTTGTAGTATATCATTTTAAGATGTGTTAATTTGTTTATTCTGTGGAACATTTGCTTAATGATGCAAAGATGTGTTGCATTCCTTTATGTTGCATTTGTTTAACTCTGAGAAGCTGTGTTACTGTACCTGTCTAAACCACCTGATGGTTTAATAAAGAGCTGAAAGACCAACAGCAAGGCAGGGGGAAGGATAGGTGGGGCTGTCAGGAAAAAAAAAGAAAAAGAAAAGAAATAGATTCAACAAAATCCATAAAACTTCTATGAAAAAAAATAAAGTATTATAGACAAATGAAACACACAGATTCACCAAGAAAACAAACAATAATAGCACTGGTATAGTCTTGCAAAATTTCATGTTATAATAAATTGATATACCAGCAGAAACAGGCTTATACTCCTGGAAACCCAGCATTATTGATCTATTGAATAAAATTGAAATGCACATATAAGCCCATGCTTCTACACCCACCTGATATTTGACAAAGAGATAAAAAATACATTTTATGTTAGAAATCAGAATGATGGTAGTCACAAAGAATAATTACCTATAGGATTAAGAAAAAAGGACTTCTTAAGAAAAGAAAAAGCCCTATAGTACACTGATGAAGACTAATAATTAACAAATGGACATCATAAACTTAAAAGAATTTCTATGGCCTTGTGGACCACTAATCATGTGCAAAGGCAGCCCATAAATCATAAATTATAATTTCTCATTACACATCTGACAAAGGGTTTTTATATAGAATTTACAATCAACTCACAAAAAATGTTAATTAAACAACCTAATATAAAACATGAACATGGAACTAAGCTATTTCTCAAAAGAAAAACTACAAACAGCTGAAATATTTTATAAAAATGCTAGACATCTTAGCCATCATGTAATTGCAACTTAAAACTACTTTGAGACTTCATCTTACACAATTAATAATTAATAATAGCAGTAATAATAATAAATTAATAATAATAAACAATTTACTTAAAAATAACATCCTACTGTTGAATAAAACAGTTATTTATGTTATCAAACATGGAGAAGTTAGACTGGCACTCACACTGAAGCTTCGTCTCTACTTCATAGTGCTGGAAAGTACTCTGCACACTACTAGATAAGCACCCAGCTACAAACCCTGTGACATGTAACAGTGACTTGCCTGAGAGATACACAATAGTGGCACAAATATTAGAGAAGTAACCAATCATTTTCTTAATCGTAATTAAAACACATTCTACAAAATCAAATATGTACTTGCTACTGTTATCATGGCTAAGAATCTGAGCCTTGATAGGTCATGTTCCTAGGGGAAAACCTAATTCTATTGTTCTGCTCAAGGGACATAGCAATTAAATAACTCCTATATGACATTACTGTACCCATAATAACCAGTGCCTTGCTCAGCCCTAATCAGAGAAGCTTCTTTCCATAGTAGATGGGAATTAACATAGAGACCTACAACTAACAGTATACAGAGATGAGAGACTTTGGTAAACACAGTCCTAAATGGAATGTTTTTGTCAAACCATTCCATCTTTTTTTTTATATTTACATACTTTATTTTTTTTTATTATTAAGAAATTTTCCTGATCCAGCTGGATCAGGCCCTCTGGATAAGTGAGACAGTTGATTAGCTTGAACTGTTTGGGAGGCATCCAGGCACAGGGACCGTGCATGAGCTGGCTGTTTGGAACCTGGGGCTTATACAGGGACACTTGACTCAGCCTGTGAGGAGGGGACTGGACCTGCCTGGACTGAATCTACCAGGTTGAACTCAATCCCCAGGGGAGTCTTTGCCCTGGAGGAGATGGGAATGGGGGGTGTGCTGGGGGGAAGGTGAGGTGAGGACGGGAGTGGGGAAGACAAAGGAATCCGTGGCTGATAAGTAAAATTAAATTAAATTATAAAATAAAAAAATACAACATAAAAAAAAGAAATTTTCTATTCACTTTACATACCAACCACAGAGCCCTGCATCTTCCTGCTGCCCAGCCTCCACTCCATCTTCAAGACTTGGGGATCAATGATAAAGAGACAAAATAATTGTAAGAGACAGAGGTGTTGGGTGACTCCAAGAAAACAGTGACTCCTACACATATGAACTCACACAGGCAGGGACAGCATGCATAAGACCTGCAGAGTTTCTAATCATTCAAAATGCCAGAACTGAAGAGGAGAAGTGAACACAAGGTATCACACTGAAAAATGAGCTATTTATAGTTGATAGCTGCTGGGAAAGGGAAAAGCAGGTTTTTAATATCAATCATATTCAGGGATTGTTTCATGCTCTGCATTAGTTAGGCAACACTAAACAAACTTCATGATTTTCTATGCATGATTTTTGTTTTATTTTGTTTTGTTTTTATATTTTGGCATCTGTTTTGTTCATTTGTTTTTAAATTTGGGGGGATTTGTTTTGTTTTGAGAGAGAGGCCTTGGAGTTTGGGGAGCTTGGGGATTTGGTGGTGAGGAGGAGCTGGGAAGAACTGGAAGAGGAGAAAGAATATGATCAAAATATATTGTATGAAAAAATTTTAAAGAAATTAATTTTAAAAAGTATACCACTTTCAATGTAAAATTGACGAGAAATATTTGCAACTTTGTCATGAAAGACAACTCCTTATTCAGTGTTGATGGGAATATAATTTGATGCATACAAAATGGACAATATAAACTTTGCTCAAAACCTGGCATATTCCAGCTATGCCATTCTTGTTTATAAAACATAAGAACTAAAAGTTAATGAGCTACCAAGATAGTGCATATTTATGTGTATGGCTGCACTATTCATAATATTCAGAAAATAAAAGAAGTTAAAATGTGTATTTGGCGATAACTAGTTTTAAAAATGTATTATACAAACATAATCAAATTACATTAGCAAAGAAAGATAAATAATAAATGATTGCATTTGAAGAAAAATGGATTAAATTATGATTTTTTAGTTAAAAAAATAACAATTACCAAGCCAGACCTGGTGGTGCATGCTTTACTCCCAGCACTTGGGAGGCAGAGGCAGGTGGATCTCTATGAGTTCAATACCAGTCTATTCTACAAAGCAAGTTTCAAGCCACTAAAGACTACAAATACAATGTTTACCTCATATGGAGAACCTAGATTTTACACTGTGTGTGTGTGTGTGTGTGTGTGTGTGTGTGTATGTGTGTGTGTTAGAGAGAAAGAGAGAGATAGAGATATAGATAGATAGATAGATAGATAGATAGATAGATAGATAGATAGATAGATAGATGATAGATAGACGGACAGACAGACAGATAGATGTGAGAGAGAGAGAGACAGAGAAAAAGAGACCTACTAGTAGTAGCAAGTAGAGAGTAAGATTTGTAGTCAAATAGATTGTAAGTATTTATTGTTTTCCTGACATGGGTCAGATGCAAAGCAAACTTTCTTGTTACTAATCAATGTCTCTGTGTTTCTCTCTTTTCTTCTTTTCTACAGCAAAGAAATACTATGGGTTGCACTAATACTCAGTGTGGTATAAATAAATGTAGAATCTGTGTTCCGTCATCAGGGCTAGTATTTTCCCCAGTACAGATCCCCTATTTAAACACTCACAAGAATTAATTTCTTATTCCTTGATCTCCTACAATTCCACAACTAGTATGCTCAACTCCTTCAAGAAGGAAGCCACTTTTGTTCTCCTTTATTCCAGTGGTGCAACCTTGCATCAAGTTTTTTTTTTGTTTGTTTTGTTTTGTTTTGTTTTTTGTTTTTTGTTTTTCCCTACATATAGGTCATGGTCTCTGCTGGACTTTGCTGCAAGTTAATCCTTGTTGTGGGCTACCAGAAACAAGACTGTCTTACATACTTTCTCTATTGATGTGAAAAAAACATCATGACCAAGGGAATTTATAAAAGAAACCACCTAATTTGGAAATCATGGTTTCAGAGGGCTAGAGTCCTTGACCATCACAGTGGGGAATGTGATAGCAGGCCAGTAGCCATGACACAGTTGCAGTAGCCGAGAGTTTACATTTGATCCACAACAAGGCAGAGAGAGAGACAATGGGAATGGCTTGTGCTTTACAACCCCAAAGCACACCCTCTAGTGAAACTCCTTCCCCAACAAGGTCACAACTCCTAAACCTTCGCAAACTGGAAACCAAGCATTCAAATATATATGCCTGTGGGCTATTCTCAAACCACAACAAAGATAAAGCTGTAGGTCCAAATAAGACTGACTTAAGTTCTCTCTCCACTTCTTAGTGACCAAATACCATAAAGAAGAAAGAACCTTCCCAAGTGCCTAATTGTCATTATGCTAGGCACAGCACAGATCCCTCTGGTCTGACTTCACTTCTAAACAGTGAGGATACATGTTTATCAAGGATTCCGCCACCACTGAGTGTCTGCACCACTGCCTTCTCAATGCTGAGCTGTTCCTTCTATTGGACATCAAAGATTGCTTGTGAGACCATGTCTTCACTCTGTCAGGATAAAACATCACTGTGTTTCCTCATTCAGACAAGTCAAAGACTAGCCGCTCTCCAGCAATTTTGTGTCTGTCTTTCAAGAACCATGAGATTGATAGGTTCCAGGGATTCACTACTACGCACTTCTGTTTTCTATCATGAGCCATACATGAATTAGATAAATAAGAAGTAGACAGAACTAGTCAAACTACGATCAACGTTAACACTACCTTAGCTACAGTAATCTGCTAATACTATATTTGCATGTTTAGTGTCAGGTGTGGTTTATTAGGCAAGCATATATTCTTGCTGTTTAACTCTAATTTTGCTCTGTTTATACATGCTTTTCTTTCATATGTATACATAAAGAGACTAGAATATGCATAGAGATAGAAATAGATATAGATACGCATGTACTTATATGAAAAGTTTCCCCCAACACAATTTGAGAGTCTTCAATGTGTTTTCCCCTGGGCCTAGAATAAATAACAGACAATAATGAATAATAAATGTAGTAAACACTGTCTTGCTATCCATGTTCTTTCATCTTTACTGGCGGCTGGCTTTGTACAACTAAAGCTACTTTTACTGTTTTCATTTGCACAGTAGTCCAGCTTCCAGGATGCTCACCTTGCTTTGCAGAACACAACAGCTGTCTGCCCTGTCTCCTGAGAAGAATATTTGGCCAGTTTCTTGAGTTCCTTTTTTATCAGTCAGCTGTATGCTGTGGCTGCTCTAGTGGCCCAGCTAAACAGGATGCACATCAAATGTATGCACAAATTTACTATCTAGGGAAATATATGGCTGCCAACTCCTTTGTAGTCTGATCCCCTGTGTATTCAACTGGAGCATACCAAACATAGTCATTGACTGTACTGTATTCTTTCTACATTACAGGCAAACACCTTAAAATTCCAAAACTGTCTATCTCTGTGTATTTCCCCAACTATCACCATTTGAATTTCCAATCAACAGAACAATTGCAGAGGTGATGTGTATATGTGGTCATCTTTATCTTAAAGGAAACAGCACTTACATAATGCTTCCTTACAAATGATAGATAATTTGAGGAGTTGATTTGCCGTGCTGAGACAGGATCTTTCTTTTTGTTTTTTGCTGATAGCTGTGTAGTCATAGTATTGGTATCCTTAAAAGCTTATTATATTGTCTAATATTTCTACCTTATACATTTAGAAAGAGAAAATGGATCAAAATTTAATACAATTAGGTAAATAATGTATGTATATAAAAGAAAATGACAAGAAAAAGAATATATTTATAAAATACATTGGAAGAATAAAAGAGATAGACACAGCTGTACTCATCAATACATGGAAAAATTTGAGTCATGCAGATAAATAAAATATTTAGACATCATATATATAATATAAGGAAATTTCATGAGTTGTCAAGAAAAACACAAAATACGTATAAACATACATGTTTCTGTTATTAAAGCAGCACAAGGCCTTATATAGAAAACTTCTATTACCAATTACAATGGCCAACAAAGATTACTCATAATTAAGAAGTGCATATTCAAATTACATTATTATATACCATTTAGAATTTTAAAAAAATTAAACACATAACAGCAAATATGAAGTACACAGACCTGGAAAATGCACATATATTCATACTGAAGATTTAAAATTAGATGAAAAGGTTAGTTAACATTTTTATAAATTAAAGCTGAGTACCATATTCTGAATATTAGATGCCAGGTACATATATTTACTCAAGAGAAATAAAAGTAACAATTATCATTCATAATAACCAAAATTTCCTTTTATAAAAGGATAAATAAACAAAATTGAAAATATGCACAAAATATGCAAAATAAAAGTAAACATATAGAGACTAATGTACGACATTCGTCATATATGATCCTATTCTAAATGGGCCAATGGCTTATTCTATGAGTTTGTTTACACAAATATTTACAGCACACAAAATACATGAATGATAAATAACAACATATGATAGATGATTTATATGTAATAGGTGTCACTACAATATTTGACTCTAAGAAGCTGAAGAACATTATATGATGGATCTACACTGTTTTATAAATTTAAATAGAGTATGAAAACAGGTGTCCTAATAAATAAAAAATATAAGATAAAGATTTGTGCATTTCATGTTGGAGAACATTCATTGTTAATCAAGGCAGATAATGAATCATGGGGCTTATTGAATGTATAAAGAAAAATAATTAAAAATTAAAGATAAATATTTAAAACATTTTGACTAGTTACAAGCATACAGATTAAATTAATCAGTAGACAGCAATATATTTTTATAAAAATAAATTTAGAAAGCTCTATACCATCTTTGATGGCTAAGAAGAAAAGCTGTTTGAGACATCACAAATTTTAATTCCTTCCTGAATATCATATAAAAGTGCCAAAATTACTTGAATAATATAATTACTGAGGGATATAAAACTGTCTCTTCTGCTTTAGAACATCACACTAGCACCCACTCCCCAACACCCAAAGGCATCCTTGTACATATATACACACATAAGCACTCACTCACACAAACATATACATATATGCACACATACATCCAGCAAACTCACACATGTGCATCCATACACACAGACACATGTAAACAGACTTTGGATATACAACTTGTAAAAAAAACAATATAAATTAATATTTTTAGATAAAACTATGTATTTAGGGATTAAAATCTTGATATTTACAAACCAGCACACCACATATCTGCCTATAAATGCAGAAATTATGAACTTAGTTGGTAGGTATAAAAAGTTAAAACAATATCACCATATATTCCACAATGTTAATTTCAATTCGAATGACCTATTTAAATGAAGAGATCATTTATAATGCATTATAAAATATAAAGCATTCAAACACTAGGACATTTATCTATTAAATGAAGAAATCATTTAAATTCTAAAGCCAGATTTTTCAAAATATTACATTTGTTTGAGAGATACAACACATTTATAAATTCAGATCTTTGTGTCACTTGTATGACAAATCTGATGTGAACCCCTGCAAAATCCACCATTAGCATCACACTTCTTGGATCTATTTTTATACTTGTAATACAAATTCTGAATTTCCAAACAAAAAACTGTGAACTCTGAATTTCCACAGGTACACTTGTCAATTTCACTGTGTTTAACGCATTCTGTTGTGTTAGACACACCATGGAGATGGAGTTTTATTTTGATTTGTGCTTTATAACAAATTCACATTTCCTTGAAAAATCCCTACAGACTACAAATAAATATTCAATAAATCTACTTTATCTACCCCTGGGCAAAAGAGCTCTGTAAAACATGGGATTCCTTATCAAATATTGATATAAAACAAAAGAGTTTGTGGTTTCACAAATCTCTGTGGAGTGCTAGCTATAGGCTGGCAGAAGGGATAAAATCTGCTGAATAGTACCAAACATAAATGACACAGTATTCAAGAACAGCACTTTAAATCGACATCACATCAATAACTACATGCACAAACATATGGTGGAGAGAAACTCTCATCAGGTACTATGAACTGAATTTTTAATAAATATATAAATCTCTGATGCCTTCATGAAGTTAAATATATTCCCTCCTAATCCAGCAATTTCTATCCTTGTTTTATATACAAAGCAGTAAAAACATACTCACATTAAAAGCTGCACATGCATGTAATACTATCTCAATAATGACTACTCAAACTTGAAATAGAAGATATTTCCAGCAAATTGCTGGAGAAATAAAATACAAAGCATTCAAACACTAGGACATTTATCAGTACGAAGATATTATTCACTAATGCTTTACAAGATGTGACAAAGTTAAATGCATCTTGCTAAACAAAAGAAGCCAATTTGGACAAGGAAAACATTGTATTATTCTATGTGGGATTCAGGAAAATGATAGAAATAGAGAAGAGTTGTTGGCAGGGCTTAGAGAGAGGAAAAATGTGTAGGTTATGCACAGAGCTGTTTGAGACTATGAATATACTGCATATAATACTATCAAAGATGGAGATATATGCAATAATCTATATGTCCAATCACAGGGGAATGCCATCATCTAACAGCATAGATGTATACATACGTATAATTATATGTTCATTCATCATAAAAATGCACCTTTCTGTAAAGGATTTCTGATAATATATAGGCTATGCAAGTGTGAAAGTGGAAGACATAAAAGAAATCTTTGAAAATTTACAGTCACAGTTACTGTTTTATGGCTGTGGAGAGAAACCATGAGCAATGCATTTATATAAGGAACCATTTTATAGAGGATTTGTTTACAGTTTCAGAGGTTTAATCCATGACTATCATGGCTGGGAGCATGGTGGCCGGCAGGGAAGCTTGGCCTAAAGCAGTAGCTGAGAAATTGCATATGATCCCTAAGCAGAGGCAGCAAGCAAGCAAGCATGAAAGAGATGGGGGAAGAGAGGGAAGGAGAGAGAATGAAAGAGGGAGGGAGAGGAGAACGGGGGAGGGAAAGGGAGAGAGAGAAGGAGAGGCAGGAGAGAGAAAGAGAGAGAGAGACAGGTCAGTGACAAATTTCTTCCAACAGAGTCCCAACTCCTAAACCTTCCAAAATATTCCACCAACTGAGAACCAGACATTCAAATATATTAGCCTATAGGGACCATTCTCATTGAAACCACCAGTCATGTTGTGCTATAAATTTGTGACTTCTAAAAATAGATAAAAAAGTACACACTTTCCAGTGAGATGGTGATTGGAGATTGCGATGTGGGGTTGGGTAACTGTATCAAGAGAATGGAGTCTTCCTAACGGAATTTCTACTCTTATAGAAAGAGACATAGTGACTATATGAGGACACCAAGAGAAAGGACTTTCGGTAGATGAAGAGACACTAGATCTCCTCACCATTTATTCTTGGCCAAGCCACCTTCCTGGAAAGCTGTTGAAGCCACACAGGCCATAGTTACAACAAAATGGTTAAGACATTGAGGATTAAAATAGGTTAAAGTTTTATACTGACTGAGATGGCTGAGAAATGGGGATATAACTCCCAATGAAAATAGAATACACTGGATAAATGATGATGGTTTGTGTATGACATTCTGGGTGATTCAGAATTGATTCATGATGCACATAGAGCTTGAATGCAGAATTTTATTTTAAGACACTGTTAAAATAAATATAGAATTTTATTTTGGAAGTTTTAAGGTTTACTAATATTTTATTTGATGTGTATGAGTGTTTTATCTGTATTATGTATTGATAGTACATAACATGTGTGCCTGGACCATGACAAGGCCAGGAGAGGGTGTTGGGTTATGTGGAATTGAAGTTACAGACAATTGTGTGTAATATGTGAGTGTTGAGAATTAAATCCAGCTTCTCTTGATGAACAGCCTATTTTCTTAATCTGAGCCATCCCTGTATCCCCAAATTTTTAATATTTTTAATAAATAAATAAGGAGAACTTAATTTTTGAACTCTTGAAATTTATAAGACAGTGATAAATACAAATATTATAATATCAAAGCAGTTTATTAATTTTAGCATGCAAATTATTCCATGTTTTGAAAAATTTACAGTATTGTGCCAATATAAAATTTAAGTAAAAAAGCAGTCAGCCCACTTTTACTCAATATTACTAAAGATGATTGAAAATAATACTCAACAACTCAATACATAATTGATGTCCCAATAAAAAATTAAAGAAGACTTTATTTGAGCAACTACTGCAAGACTGTTGAGTTGAAGGCAAAGGTCTCTTTTAAAAAGCCATATAACTAAAAATCCTGAAAGAATAAATTAATTTAGAAATGAGAAATTGTAGACCTGTCAAATGTGACTTATCATCCCCTTTTCCATGAAGGGGAACATAAAGAATGAAAGAAATCTTTTAGCAATCAGACCATATGTTGGCAAAGGGTGCTAGATGTATGAACTCAACTCATTGGAGATGAATTAGTCAGGTTTTTATTATGGAAAAAGATTTTAAGATATTTGATTTGCCCTCTGAGACAGCACAAGCTGATGACCACAGGCAGTCTTTGATTTGTCTAAAATATGGATTACAATAAAATATTATGTTTTTGCCTACTTAGTACTAGCAAAGGAGTCTTTCTCAGCTCTCTGTGAGTCTGTGCCTTGTCAGCACTTCTTGTGAAAGTGATATATATGTTTTAAAAATAATGAAGTGCAATACATGTGTGTTAAGGAGCATATCCTCTGTCATGTTGGACCTGACAGGCTTAATTTATACTATGTTCATAGAAAGCCATGTGAATCAGAATTTGCATAAATAGCATCTTAATATATATTTCCATTATAAAACAAAAGAGTGATTCTAACATAATGTCTCCAGCCTATAATTCCAGTACTTGGGAATGCTAAAGTAAGCACATGGACCCAAATTCAAGGCCAGCAAAAATTCAGTGTGAGCCTTGACTGCAGAATGTGACTTAGTCTCAAAATAAGAAATCAAACAATGTAAATAAAAAGAAAAAACAATGGATGTGGGCATTAAACATGCAAAATATATTTTATAGACAAATAAACAATAAAGCATGATCATTACTGTTTTATCATTTTTTCGATGTCTGTATGGTGCTGTCTGTCCCTGTTATGTTCTCAAGTTGGGACATAGAGTGGATTCATGGTGTGTTTTGAAATGCTTGGCAGAGTCTAAAATGAATAATTGTGTATTTACCTTATAGAAGATTCTTTTTGGCCAGAATATGTTTACAAAAATCATAAGCAAATGAATAAATAGCTGGTGTTTTATTTACTAATCTAGAGTCTCAGGTTCTGCTTGATCCCCATATCATATCTCTATCTACAGAATGAACATAATCTTGAATGTTTTAATTATCCATCATTTTTCCTTATTAAAGACAGAAAAGTCTCAACATATAACATGTAAGAACATAGCTAGTGTGTATGGTGTCAATATTACTGATCACTAATTGTCTATGCTCATATTAACAGTTCATTTAAGCAATGTGCTCCTTAGCCTTTACAAGTTTCACAATAAAGTAAGTGAAATCAAGAAACCATCCTATTATCTGGCTGTTCTTCTGCAGAGAATCCCCTTTGCACTCTGAGTAACAAAACCTCTCCTTCTACTACACTTCTTTAAATTTAGTAGACAGGGCTGTGTAGAGAGCATGATGGTACTACTGTTGATTATATGCTTATCCAGTACATTAAAACAGAGATAACATGACTAATTTTAATTGACAGAATAACTATGGTATTATCTGATCAACTATATGTACTCTTACACTTGATTCAATAAATAAATAATTATCTATATCATCTAATTCAAACTGTCCTACATCTCCTATTCTGAAATTGAATTTGAAAAATCAACAATGTTAAAGCATTTGTAAATATAATTAACATTAGAAATTAATCTTATATTAAAATAATATTTCAATATAAATATGAAATCAGAAATGCACAAAATAATCAGAAAATATATTGTGTACTGTCAAGTGACTAAAAATGGAAAATAATTATTTGCTATTGTCATTTACAGCAAAGCAGGAAGAATCTAGAGAAGAGGAACTACAACACAGCTTGTGGAATATCTCCATAGAGTTTAAAAGTGTTGGCAGTTATGCATTCAATTCCAAACTGCTAGTGAGATCATTTGAGCAGAGGGTAATGTTTAGTTTTTGAACCCAGGAACACAGAACAGCAGCATTATTTGCTTCAGTAAGTGGAAAGGAAAGTAAATAAAAATAAAGATGCTATAATATGTGACCTCTACGTGTGAATGTCCTGAATATCCCTAGTGTTATTTTATCTTTGTGTTAATGATGTTCCCAGACTGGGATGAAGAAGGGCAGAATCAGCAGAGACAGGCGCCAGTCACTCAAAAATCAAAATATGTAAATGGAGGTGGAGGTTTCTGTCCCAACCACCTGTTTGGGAATACCTGGCAGCCATTTCCAAAATTACCACACAGTGGCTTATATTAATTATAAATGTTTGGTCAATTTCTTAGGCTTATTACTAACTAGCTCTTACATTTAAATTAACCCATTTCTATTCATCTATTTATTGCCACATGACCATGGCTTTACTGGTCCTCTTGCATCTTGCTTCTTGGGCAACTCACTTCAGTCTCACCTAACTCTGTCCCTCTTCATTCAAGTCCTCAGTTTGGTTGTTCTGCCTAACCTTATTTTGACTTGACATAGGCCTAATAGCTTTATTATTATCCAATGAGAGTAATACATATTCACAGCATATAGAAGGATGATCCCACAGCAAAATGATATAATCATAATCAGTGTTTGTGTTCACACATTCTTTAATGTCATATGGTCCATTAACTACTATTCAATTCATTCAACATATTTATAATACCTTCCCTAATATGGAAAATTACACTACCTATTAAGAATTTGTAGACAAAATTATCAGATAAAAGTTGTGCTGCACCTAAATAACCATTCTTCATTATTTCTAGTTTAAGAATGACAATTAAAGAGGCTGAAACAGAATTAGTCAAAACTGGCCTGCACTACATTGCATGATCCTGTCCCCCACCAAGAAAAGAAACAACAGCAAAAGAAAATATTTATACTATCTATATAGGTTTTATTTATTGGTGTATTTACTTTCTTTTATTAAATAAATATTTGAGAAAACATATTTAAAAGTAACTTTATATACTCCAATGTCACCGTAATCAACTTTTTTGTTTTGTTTTGTTTTCTTCTAAATCGATATCTTATGATGGAGATTTTCATGGTATGCATCTGTCATTTGGGAGGTAGAGGAAGCAAACTGACCTGAACCTCAGGCAGCCTTGACTACATTGTGAGATGAGATTCTGTCTCAAAACCCAATCTAGACCAACTCAATCTGAAACAAAACAAAACAAAGCACATTATGAGGAGTTTGGTTTCAAAGCTGAAATTTTATTTTTAAATAATTGATTTAATATTTATATTAATAAACAATACAGATGAGAAAAACATATACTAGAACATTTTACTATTAAAAAGATAAAATAAAAATTGTTCCCACCCAGTTATCTCTGTTTTTTTCTATTTTTATTTGTTTTAAATTAATTAATAAAGTAATAAGTGTTGTGTGATAGTTTGTTTATGTTCTGACAAATAAAGCTTGCCTGGAGATCAGAGGGTGTAGCTAGCCACTAGCTAACCATAGAGGCCAGGCAGTGGTGGTTTATGCCTTTAATCCCAGCACTTGGGAGGTGGACAGGGGAAGTGATAAGGCTGAGTGGAGACAGGATCTAGGCCCTTTTGGTTAGAGGAATTAGAGAAGTCACCGGTGCTGTTCCTCTGCTTCTCTGATCTTTCAGCTTACTACCCCGATGTCTAACTCCTGCTTTTTATTGATAAGACTAATTAGATTCATGCTTCAAATAAGTCTCTTCATGTTATTCTCATGCTTCCTTGGTTTTGCTTAGCCCTCCTCTCTCCTCCTACAGCTCTCTCATGTTCCTGATCCCTTTCCTCTTTTAAACCTTTCCAGCTCCAACATTTTCCTTCCACTGTCAAATCACAAAATTCAACTGTACTCCAGCTACACTCCCTCCAGGCCTCCTTTTTCCTCCTTTAATGGACCCCTTCCTAGATTCCTGGTCTCCATTCATGCCCACTCCAACACATATGCCATCATGCAAAACTTAGAAGCTAATCGACACACCTGAAAACCATGTGCTAATTTGGCTTTCTGAACCTGGTCTATCTCATTTAATGACTTGAAGTAACAAGTCACACAGTCCCCCAGAAACCATTTATTTACTTTCATTGCCAATTAATTGTAGCATCATTCTTCTATTATATGAACATTTCTCTAAGAAGAAAGTATTTTACCAATATATAAAATATAATTAATTCTATACTTGGGAATTATTAATATTGAATGAATTTTTGTCTGATTTCCTTTTGTTAAAATACCTTGGATAAATGGCTGTATTTTAATCCTAAAACTACAAAGATTCACTACTGTGTTTCTGGACAGTTTATAATCTAGTAGACAATACCAAGGAATTTGAAACACTGTGCCCCTGAGGTCACTAATCCTCTCAAGGTCCACATGCATTTTCTAACACAAAAAGTTAATAAAGCCACTTACAGCAAGAATAGCAGCACATCATGCTTCCACTAAATTTCTGCTACTAATAGAAGAGTATAAAAAGCTGAAAGAGGAAATCACAGGGTAAGTGGTAATTAAAAGAAGGACATTTAGCTTGAAGCATGTTGGAAAGGTAATCTGTCACAAATATCTACTCTTAAGACATATGTCTTTTGGCAAAATTTCACACTTTTTTTTTCAAAATTAGGACTTAATACTCTTTCAAGGGGCATTTCTCTGCATACTACAGAACAAAAGGGTAAGTATGATTGGCATTTACAAGTACAGTGAAGCAGAAAAAAAAAAGAATAGGAAATATTGGAAAGTGAGATGAAAAAAATTCAGATAGTCCTGAAATGCATTATTCATGTGAAAGTATAAGAATGTCAAATTCTTTTACATGTTATTAATAATGACAAAATTCACATTTTTATTTAACTTGTTTTAATTCCTTTAACTAACATGTACTTATTGATAATCTTTTATGAATCATACAATTTGTAAAACATCAAAGTGTGGAATGAGTCATAAAGTTCATTTTTCTGGGTCTTCTGGTCCAGTGGAGTGAGAAAGTCATTAAACATAAAAATTAATATTCAATTGCAAATTAAGGATTTAATTATTCTTTGAAAAAAAGAATGGCTAATGTTAGCTTGAATAGTGAGAGTAATTTTGTATTAATACATGCAGAGTAACATTTTATGTTTGATGTGCAAATTAGAAGGAGGAATGTACTTAAATAAAAATGAATATTAAATATAAAGCCATAGTTGAGATAAGGGCTACCGTGTTGACAGAGCAGGTTACAGACAGCTATGTGCAGAATGGAGAAGAGACGAAAGTTAATTGTTGATAATTTTTATTTCATCATACAGACACATGTTGGCCCCAAGCTATTTCATTTGGGATGAGAAATAACTTAAAATTACTTTTTGATTACTTTTTGATTTTTAATCATGAGAACAATGGAATACTTTTGTCTATGTTTGATCATAAGGTATAATTCTTGGCAACAGAAAATAAAAGGATCCTGTTTTCCCCAAAAAATTCTGCTAGCCTGTGTCTTTTGATTCAGAAATCTGTAACGTTAACATACAAAATAATTATAGAAAAATTTACATTAATTCTGTTTTTTTTTTGTTTTGTTTTGTTTTTTTTTTTTTACTTTGCAGTGTTTGGTCATTTTATAATCCCTGTGGACTTCACTAATCATCTTTTCCTTTCCAGTTCACTCTGTAGACTTGGCTTTATGATCATATATCCCCTTAACCTGCTTTAACCAGAAACAGTTTTTCTTCCTCTAGCAATCATGGCAGATGCTTGACGATGGATTGTAGTCTACTTTGGCAGCTCTGGTCTTTGAGATCTTGAAGTACATCACTGTAAGTCCTCACTTTTAAAGTTTCTGCCAAAAAAAAAAAAACAGCTGTTTTACTAATAAGCCTATCTTTACATGTGATTTTGTATTTCTGACTTGCAGCTTTCAATATACTATCTTTGCTCACTATATTTTTATTGAAAATACAGTTACTTTCAAAACATATGTTCTGATTAATGGCATAATATAATGTGTGTGGAAGAAGAAACCTGCGTGGAGCTGTAAGATAATGAAAACTGCCTAGTCTGCTTTCTTTTTGTGAATTTCGTCTGGGATCTATCTTCCTGTAGAAGCTGTTTCACAATTGGGAGTCACGATGTGTTAAGTAGTCCCCTTCCTGCATAGATTATTTTCAGGATTATTGTGAGCTACAATTTTGTTCAGGTGCCAGCGTTGGCTATGATTGCTTAGATATAATAAAGAGGCTCTACAAAATACTTCCAGCATTTTGGTGTCAAACTCTGGCTTACCTGCATAGCATGAGCAGTCAGGTTGATCCCTGTATTCTTTTGGCTTACATTGTTTTAGCTCAGCTTATTGCTATGGGGATGAAGGAGAATGATAAATGGCTAAAGAAATGTGGTACATTTACACAATGGAGTATTACCCATCTGTTAAAAACAATGACATCATGAAACTCAATGGGTAAATGAAGCAAACTAGAAGAAAAATCATTCTGAGTGAGGTAACCCAGACTCAGAAAGAAAAACATGGTATGCACTTACTAATAAGTGAATATTAGATGTAAAGTAAAGGATAACAGTGCTGCAGTCCACAGACCCAGGGAGACTAGGTAACAAGTAGGGCCCAAGGGAGCACTCAGATCCTGGGAAGGGAAAATAGAAGAGATTTTGTGGGTGGACTTGGGGCAGGTAGGGATGGGAGCATAAGTGATCAGGCGGGAGTGGGGTTCAAGTGGGGAAGAGTACTAAAAGAGCAAACTAGAAAAGGAAGGCATTTGAGAGTCAGATAGAAACCTGGAGCAAGGGAAACTCCCAGGAATCTACAAGGATGACCCTAGCTAAGATTCCTAGCAATTGTGGATATGTAGCCTGAACTGGTCATCTCCTATAATCAGGTAAGTCTCCATTGGAGGCATTGGGGCATCAATGCTGCTATGAAACCTTTAACCTACAGTCTGTCCTGCCTGTGGGTTGTGCTAGGGTAAGGATGACACAGAGATTGTAGGAGTGGCCAACCAATGGCTGGTCCTGCCTGAGACTGATGCCATGAGGGTAAGTCGCCCTTAACATTGCCTGGAGCACCAGGACCAACATGCTAGATGCCCCAGAGAACTAGTACAGAACCAAACACAACTGGAGAAAAAAATGTCAATGTGATGATGCCTAACAATATTCTGCTATGCTCATAGATTGGTGCCTAGCCCCAGTAGTCATCAGAGAAGCTTCATCCAGCAACTGGTGGAAACAGATGTAGAGATCTACAGTCAAACATTATGACTAGCTCCGGTAATCCTGGGGAAGAGAGAGAAAAAGGATTGTAAACGTTAAAGGGGGTCAAGGACACCACAAGAAAACCAATAGAATCCACTAACCTGGCATCATAGGAGTTCACAGAGACTGAACCAACAAATAGGGAGCCAACATGGGACTGAATTAGGCCCTGTGCAAATATAAGTGACAGTTGTATAGCTTTGTCTTCTTCTGAAACTCTTAACAGTGGGAGCAGAGACTGTCTCTGACTGCTTTCCTTGCTTTTGGGAGTCCCTAAAGCTCTGGCTGACTCTTGGGAACTTATTCTTCATACTGGGCTTCCTTGCTCAGCCTTTATACAAGGTGAAGTGCTTAGTCTTAATACAGCTTGACATGCTGTGACTTCTTGATATCCAAAGGAGGCCTGCCTTTTTCAGAATAGAAGAGGAGGATGAGTGGATGGGGGGGGCAGGAAGCAGAGGGGAGGTGGTGCCAGGACTGGGAGGAGAGGAGGGAGGAAAAATTTCAGTCAGGATGTGAAATAAAGTAAACAAACAAGATTCTTTTTATTAATTACTCATGAATCCATTGTTAAACAAAGTGATCTGCAATTTCATTATTTTTTTCTTTAAACAACATTTTTTTCTTTTTTATGGTTAAATCAATCTCCATATTTACATTCAACATTCCTATTAGACATCTAGCCTAAATTTCATCTATTGTCTATAATGAATAATGCCATAATGAGCACTTATATGCAGCTTTGTGTTTCTGTGTTCCTGCCGGGGTATACTGTAGAATAGCTGTTATGTACATTGCAATTTTAATTTTTGTTTTCTAAGGCCTTCCATACTGACTTCCATAATGGCTGCCAAAACAATCCTGGGCAAAATGAGAGTGCTGGAGGTCCCACAATACCTGCTTTCAAATTTAATGCAGAATCACAGGAATAAAGCAAGCATGGTGCTGACAAAAAAAAAAAAAAAAGACACATAGCAATGAAAGAAATTGTGGGAACGAAAATAAATCCATGCATCTATCCATAATTAAGGTGTTTTTAATTAAGGGTGTTCATATCCATATGTGTCAGAGAAAAAATGAAATAAAGATACCGGAAAAAGAGTATTTGCATGTAGAAAAGAATACCATATGTTCCTTTATTCATACAGTGATATAACAGAAGTTGATTTCTATTTGCTGGCTATTTGAATGATGGAGATATGTTTTGAACATGATGATTTTATTTTTTTAATATACACTAATAAATAGAAGTACTTTCTGGTATACTATTTATAATCTTAGCTTTTGAGAACCCTCATGCAGTGTTTCAGAATGACATTATTAATTTGCATTCCCAAGCACATTTCACAATGATTTTCCCTTTTTATAGTCTATTTTTTTCAGTAACAGTTTTAGTTCATATCTCACTGTGGCTTTTATTTCTATTTAGCTAATAGTTTATAATATTGGTCCTTATTTTTACATATTGTTGGTTATTCACATGTCTTGTTTTACAAATGTAAATTGAGGGACAGAGAAGATGGTTCAATAGATTAAAGAGCACTTTTCATGCAAGCCTAATGATCTAAGTACAGATTATTAGAATCCATACGAAATATAAGAGCTAGACACAGTCATGCTGGTGCCTGTAATCCCATCACAATCCCACTGGGGCATGAGAAGCAGAGTAGAAGAAAAATTCTAAGGGTAGCTAGCCTTGTGTACCAAAGAGTAAACAAGAGACTGTCTCAAAATCTAGCATGAGGCCTAACAGCTAAGATATTTTTCTGTATTATCTCTGTACATGGCAAATATTCAACTGTACTCACAAAATATAAACACACGCATACACTCACACAAAACAAGAAATGTGTATTGAGGCTTCGCCCCATTCTTAAAACTTAGTATTTTTCTCTGTCAGTTCTCTTGAATAATCCTGTTTGTTATTCTGCTTTTTCAGCTTCTGATTCATATTTTTATTTTACCCATATCTTAATTAGCCATGCTAATTCATTTATGGATAAGGAAGTTGAATATTGGTTTTTTCTTATGATTATTCTGACCCATTTATATACACAAATTTTTCTCTTGGCTTGTTTTCTCAATGTAGTCACAATCATATTTTTCATGTATCAATAGACTATATTATCAGTATTTAATGTTTTTCCACAGTGAAGTGTTACTGTACAATCCAAGAATCTGAACTTCTCTGAAATAATTTTTCTGCTGTGCTAAAGAGTAGTAGGCTCTATTTAATTTTTGTTTAGTCCCTCCTACCTCAAATGGTAATCAGGTACAATTCCACAGACATTACTGCAAGTCAAATCTTACAGGGGCAATTGTTCAACTGAGATTATATTGTCTTGGGTGTGTCAAGTTGACAATAAAATCTTCCAAAATATTATGGGTATAATCAAATTTGTTGCAATTTGAATTCATGTAATCTTATGTTTATTTTGATTAAGAAATACTAATTATAAATGATTGTGGCATATAGTGTGATATTCCAGTACATGTATGTACTGTGTTCTTAAAGTCATGGTGAATAGGATACATGTTTTAAACATTTGAGGTCTACTGTTCTAGTTATTCATAACATACAGAATCTGGTTATAAACTATAGACAACTCACTGACGTTCCTAAATGAAAACACTTATTATATCTATCTAAACATGCTTAGGTAGCTGTTAGCTAACTTCAGTCCATTCTGTTCCTTCTACTAAGCCTGTTAGAATTGTTATTTGGCATTAAACTTGCTGAAAGTATTAAGTGCAAGGCTCTAATGTTCCTATATACATTCCTTTTGGTGTTTGTGTTTGTGTGTGCATATGCACATATGTGTGCATATGTATGTGAATGTTCACATTCACAAGTAGAGATTTGTTTCTAATAATTCAATCTATCACAGTTGACCTTGCTGGTGAGGCAGGGTCTTGTAGCATGAATCTTAAAAGTTCTTATCAATAAAATCAAACCTGAGGCCAGTTATTGGGGTAATGCTGGAAGATCAGAGAAGCAGAACAATCCACAGCCACCTCACCTTGCCAGTTCCTCAGTTGATCCTGTTTCCTCAGACTGGAAGCTTCTGATTCCTCATCCAAATGGGTCTCAGCTGAACTGTGCTGCTCCAAAGCCTGAAAGCTTAACTAGCCAAATGCTTAACCAGCCAAATGCTTCTAGTTTCTGGTCTCCACACCTTATATATCTTTCTGTTTTTGCCATCACTCCCTGGGTCTAAAGGCTCGCTTCTTGGGATTAAAGGCATGAGTCACGATACCTTCACCTGGCTGTTTCCAATGTGGCCTTGAACTCACAGAGATCCAGAGGGATTTCTACCTCTGGAATGCTAGGATTAAAGGTGTGAGTGCCACCATTTTCTAGTCTTTGTATCTAGTGGCTGTTCTGTCTCTGACCCGAGATAAGTTTATTAGGGTGCACAATATTTTGGGGAACACAATACCACCACAGGGTCTCTCACTGCACTTGGAACATTCTGAATCATCTAGTCTGTGTAGTCACCAGGTGCAGTAGAACTTCCTGCTACTCTGTCTCCCCAGTGTGATGATCACAGGCAAGCAAGTCTTACACCCACTGCTTTGTTAAAATTCCAAATTGGTTACTGAGAATAAAACACGGGTCCTCCAGCTCATGTAACAATCACATGACTGGTTAATCCCTCCCCTAGCCATTTTCCCCCCGTTTTACAGACTTTCTTTGGACTTGTATAAAACTTTCAATGTTATAATAGCACAAATTTAAATAGCATTTAGCATTGTATATAAGATTAAAGGTAAACTATTTGGCCTAAATAATCTGAGGTTTAGGAATATTATCAAAATGAAGGGGGAAATGCATATGAATTAAGTGTGAGGAAAATAAGACACAGTGTTGAACAAATAGGGAGGTAAATTTATATTACCAACTCAACTGATGCAGTGACTGAAATGTCTAATGTATAGTTCAAGAATATGACTTGACTATTGATTAGGAAAAGTAATTTGCTATTTTCTGATTAACCAAACAAACTCTAATTCCTTGATTTACAATTATGACTTTTCATAATGGTTACTGAAAAACTAGTATAATTTGTCCTTCTTTTCCAAATATGAAGATTCTAGTGAAACCAAGCCAGTAATCATATTTGTTTTGTAAGAAAAGTATTAAAACCCAGGAAGCCATTTTAATATCAGATGAATTATCTATACCATGCAATAGCGGACCCCTGGAATAATTATTTGCCTATGTTCTCATCTGAATCCTGGATATCTCTCTCTCTCTCTCTCTCTCTCTCTCTCTCTCTCTCTCTCTCTCTCCTTGCAACACTGTATAAATGCTGAAGTATCCTAAGAAGTTAATGTGTTCCTAGCTGTGACAGAAAACATCCATTAAATTCCAGTTACTCTAGTTTCAGATTTCTTAATTACAATCACTGACACCTTGGAATTAGCTACAATACGTCAGCTAAAATTATGAATGTTTTATAATCTCTTCTATGACAAGTTTCTTCATGTTCCATAGAGTTACTACTATTTGTATTCTAAGGGGAATTTTTCTATAATACATACACGTCCAAGTTACTTAAGGAAACTTTGAGTTTTTTATCTTCATTCATATTTTAAAATGCTTATTTTTTCCAAGAACTTGTCTAAAATAAATTGCTAAATATTTCAAATTCCTTATCCCTTCAAGGAGATATCCATATACCGGGAATGTAAATATAATTAATTTTATTACACATATATAGAGATTTTTCAAATATTATGGGTTTTTATCACATTTTTCTATAGTAAGTTCCTGTCCACAGTAAATTGTTGCAATTGCTTTAAATATTTTTATCAAAACTTATTTCATACAATATACTTTATCATATTTGTCACACTGAAGTATTTCCAGTACCTACCCAACTCCCTACCTACCATCTTTATTCTGCTCCATCATTTCTTTCTAGTGGTTTATCAACCACACTCCAGGGGAGGCCTAATGTCCAGTAGTAGATGACCAATACAAAATGAACTCCATTTATTTATGTGTATGTGGTGGGAGAATTTCTGTTTTGTTTTGTTATAAACAAGGTAATATTCTGATTGTATGTTACTTCGCATGGACAAACCAACCCTGTTTATTCATACTTCAAATGCTATGATCATTAGTTTACATTCTAGATTGTAATATTCATTCATATTACTGTATTTATAAAGTAATTTTTATTAAAACCATTTGTTTGCTATAAAAATATGTGACTACCTTATATAAATAATAACTATACATTGCTGATATACATACGTATATAAGTATAGATTTATTGTAATATATGACACTAGAATCTAATACTGCTTATATATTTTTCATCTGATTTATTATACACCATTAAGATTTGAACAAGTTCTATAATTTTCTGGTACTATTTTTGAGGCATATCAGCTTATCTTTACAGGATTAGATAAGCTCCAATAATAAGTGATGTAGCACTTTCTGAGCATGCAGGTCAGGAATAAACCATTATGTTTGTAATTGTTTCATGTGTTTTATGGGCTTAGCAAACTTCCACTTAAAAGAACTAAATAATGTGCTTCATAGACAATGGGAGCTTCTGATTTTAATCACAAGTACAGACAAAAATTAAGTTAATTTTTCAGTTCTTGACCAACAACAATTTGTTTTAAAAGAGAGATAATTTTTTTTACAACATTGAGACAAATTAGTCAGTTGCAATTGTACTCTTGATTACTTTAAAAATGTCTGGTAAATTTGAATACAAACTAGTGATCTATATTACTGATTGGACCATTAATCTTCTTCTAGTAAGTACTAGTGTGTATGAACTGTACAGGTCTACCAAGTAATGTCCTTTCAGAGAGAGGGGTCATGTCAGAAAGAACCCCAGGATGCAGCAAAAGAGGAACCAGGACTGTTCATATTAGAGCATTCAAGCTGCCTTCATTCACAGAAACAAAAATAAAGTATGAATCCAAGAATTTTCAAAAAAAATAGAAGGCAAATACATAATTAACTCAGATGTTCAATTTGCAGAGGAAATTATACTTTCTTTTGGATCAAAACTGAAGAAATTTGTAGTGCTGATAAATAAAGATGCATTTGAATGGTTGATACCTGGTAGGAAATGTCCACTATATGTTAAGTCACATATGCACAAAAGAGCCCTGGGAGGAGTTATTATTAATATATGTATATATATATATATATATATATATATATATATATATAATGACACCAATGAGATACTTGAAACTC
This sequence comes from Peromyscus attwateri, assembly GCA_902168425.1. Taxonomy (NCBI): domain Eukaryota; kingdom Metazoa; phylum Chordata; class Mammalia; order Rodentia; family Cricetidae; genus Peromyscus; species Peromyscus attwateri. The sequence continues at coordinate 25,246 of CABHPP010140976.1, forward strand.
AGTTTGAATTCCTCATAAATTGGCTGTGTTTGGTCCAGCTCATACATTTCCTCGGTTTTGCCTGGGTTTACTTTCATCATTGCATAGAATCTACACTACTGATCACCATAGAGCAGTTGACATGTCTTGAAAGTTTTCTAAACAAATGAACTCAAACAAATACAAGTTTCACAAGCATAATTTCATTTACATAACCTCTAAAAGGGAAAGTTATGCAAAGGTAAAACATAGATTACTGATCATGAATATGATATTTTGAAAATAAAATATGACTGATAGACATGGAACTTCTTAAGATCACAAAATATTTCATATTGGGCGTTGAAACGTTTAATAAATGTGATTATACAAAAACTAGTAAATTACTGAAATCAAGAATTATAATTTATGGTATGTGACTTACAACTTACTAATTAACAGTATTAAACAACAATGTGAAGTTGTTTATAAGTTGCATACTTGCCATGTGTTCATTTCATTAGAAAACATATTTTATAATGGGTAGGTAATCTAATCTCAAATAACACATTCTTATTAACATAAGAGTATGTAATATAAAAGGATGAGAAAAATATTAGCAAATGTGATAATAGTTCTGTACTCTGAAGATAAGTGCATCTTAGTGTTTTATTACAAAACAAATTAGTTAAATTTATTTTAAAAAAATGATCAATTTGACTTTCAAATATCAGAACACTGGCTAAGTTGCTAGTCTTTTCTATACTTAGCATCATAGGAGGGCAATGGTAGAAAGTAAGTTTGGACCAAGACTCATCTCATTAGAATAGAATGCTATAAAAAGTGAGAAAAATGTTACTTATTAGATACATATACCTAACATATGCATACATTAAATTTTTAATATAAAATGCCTATCTTCAAATGTAATCTCACACATATGTATTTTTTAAAATCATTTATATTGTGTAAATGAGAACTAATGAGGAAGCAGAAATCTAGAAAAATCAAAACAAATTTTTTCTAGATGGAACCCGTGGTCCAGTTTCAATGATCTATATTAAAAATCATCTCTTCCCGTATACAAAAGAAGCTTAATTATCATTCTACCACTGACTGAAATCTCTTTTTAGAAATATAGTGTGCAGCACTAAGTATTGCTACAACATATAAATAAAACTCAAATATTAAATACAAATAGTGAATAATCAATCAATATTTGAAATATCCAATTAAATTATTATTGTACATAAAAATTGGGATGGGGGCAAAGAGATAGAAGAGTAGTAGCTGCTCTTCTATAAAATCCAGGTTTGAACATAGCACCTGTAATATGAGTCTTAAAAGGTCTTATTAATAAAAATAAACCCAGGAGCCAGGTATTGGGGTAAATTCTGAAAAATCAGAGAGACAGAACAAGCCACACCCAACCTCACCTTGCCAATTCCTCAGCTGATCTTGTTTCCTCGGACTGAAAGCCTCTGAATCCTCATCCAAATGGATCTCAGCTGAACTGCTGCTAAAAGCTAAAAGCTTAAAAAGGCTCTGGTTCCTGGTCCTTATATCTTATATACCTTTCTGTTTTCTGCCATCACTTCCTGTGATTAAACGTGTGTGTCACCATGCCTGGCTGTTTCCAGTGTGGCTTTGAACTCATAGAGATCCAGACAGATCTCTGCCTTCAGAATGCTAGTATTAAAGGCGTGTGTGCCACCATTTTCTGGCCTCTCTATCTAGTGGCTGTTCTGTTCTCTGACCCCAGATAAGTTTATTAGCGTTCACAATATTTTGGGGAAAACAATATCACCACAAGCACTCACATTTTTTTTTAAAATTTTATTTTATTTTACAATACCATTCAGTTCTACATATCAACCACAGATTCCCTTGTTCTCCCCCCTCCCGCCCCCTCCCCTTCCCCCCAGCACACCCCCCATCCCTACCTCCTCCAGGGCAAAGCCTCCCCCCGAGGACTGATATCAACCTGGTAGACTCAGTCCAGGCAGGGCCAGTCCCCTCCTCCCAGGCCTAGCCAAGCGACCCTGCATAAGCCCCAGGTTTCAAACAGCCAACTCATGCAATGAGCACAGGACCCAGTCCCACTGCCTGGATGCCTCCCAAACAGATCAAGCCAATGGACTGTCTCACCCATTCAGAGGGCCTGATCCAGTTGGGGGCCCCTTAACCATTGGTTCATAGTTCATGTGTTTCCATTCATTTGGCTATTTGTCCCTGTGCTTTACCCAACCTTGGTCTCAACAACTCTCGCTCATATAGATCCTCCTCTTTCTCGCTAATTGGATTCCCGGAGCTCCACCTGGGGCCAAGCCATGGATCTCTGCTTCCAGATCCCTCAGTCATTGGATGGGGTTTCGAGCATGACAATTAGGGTGTTTGGCCATCCTATCACCAGAGTGGGTCAGTTCGGGCTGTCTCTCGACCATTGCCAGCAGTCAATTGTGGGGGTATCTTTGTGGATTTCTGTGGGCCTCTCAGAAAGTGAAGGACCTATATAACAAGAACTTTAAGTCCCTGAAAAAAGAAACTGAAGAAGATGTCAGAAAATGGAAAGATCTCTGATGCTCATGGATAGGCAAGACTAAAATAGTAAAAATGGCAATTTTACCAAAAGCAATCTACAGATTCAATGCAATCCCCACCAAAATACCAACACAATTCTTCACAGACCTGGAAAGAATAATACTCAACTTCATATGGAAAAACAAAAAACTCAGGATAGTCAAAAGAATCCTGTACAATAAAACAACCTCTAGAGGCATCACAATCCCTGACTTCAAGCTCTATTATAGAGCTACAGTAATAAAAACAGCTTGGTACTGGCATAAAAACCGACATGTGGACCAATGGAATCGAATTGAAGACCCTGACATTAATCTGCACACCTATGAACATATAATTTTTGACAAAGAAGCCAAAAGTGTACAATGGAAAAAAGAAAGCATCTTCAACAAATGGTGCTGGCATAACTGGATATCAACATGTAGAAGGCTGCAAATAGACCCTTATCTATCACCGTGCACAAAACTTAAGTCCAAGTGGATGAAGTACCTCAACATAAATCCAGCACCCACATTTTTTCACAACCATCTTTAACTTTCTTCTGGCCTCAGAGAGTACTCACACAAGTGCTGATCATACATACATTCAGGTAAAATAGATAAAACAAAATTAAAATCCGACCATGAACTTATTATCATCAGTCACTATCATTAGGGACTTGGAAGATAGCTCAGTGGATAAAATGATTGCTCAAGAGGCTTCAGGGCTGGAGTTCATTCACATTTTTCCAATCCTCTTAAATCCAGACAGGCATGAAAGCCACAAATAAGCTCAGGACTCTGAATGAAGACACAACGAAGACACAAGTGATGCCTCAAAGA
>CABHPP010140977.1:0-14976 GCA_902168425.1 Peromyscus attwateri
GACAGATACTGCAAAGATGTTTCTGGTATCAGCAGAGCAATCCTCTGCATCAGCAACAGGTTAAATCAATTCATCGGCAAGAGGAACGGCCAGGCAGGCACAAGGTTAACAGCCTGCATCCTACTCTGCCATTGTTAATCTAGGCTGTTAACAGAAGGTTTTACCCACACTGATGGGGTGGGTTCTTTCCACATAAATTAAGGCAATCAGGACAAGTTTTAGTTCGGTTCCCTACTGAGGCAATTCTAATTTGTGGCAAATTGACATTAAAACCAATCTTCACATTCCACCATTGCTCACTGGTCACCTTAAAATCCATATGCTTATGCAGACATAAACATACACACATCACAGCAAGGAAACAAAAAAGGAAGAAAAAAGAATATATTTAGGAAATGATATTTAAATTAAATAGTAAATACACTATAATCTTTTGTCCCTCAAGCCTCATATTTAGTTACAGTATAATACAGTCCTCTTTTAAATGTCCTATATTCCAATATCCTAAAAATCCAAATCCAAATCCATTAAAAGTCTCATATAAAGTATCGGGGCCGAAGGGGGTCGAGCCCCTCCATAGTCCACTCTCAGGGTTTGGAAAGAATCTACAACCAGCTGATAATTAATCTTTGATGAAAAGAAATGAATCTATGTACATGAAACACCTTAGTCCATACACTTTATTATTCTGTGTTAGTTCTGTCTCTACACAGCTTATACTCTGCTCTCATTTTTAGCTCCTTTCTTGCCTGATTTCTCTCTACATTTATCTGCTGTCCCCTCTAGGTTCTATCTTAATTCCTTCATCTTAATTCTGTCCCTTCTAGGTTCTCATCCATCTGCTTGTTTCCCTTACCATCTCCTCTCCCATCTCCTCCTCTCTCATCTGTTTCTTCCTCATCTTGTTCTTTCCCATCTGGCTCTTCCTCATCTTCCATTTTGTTCCTCTAGTACTCTCTTCTAGGCCTCCAAATAGCTCTTCCCCATCTCAGTTTGTTCCTCTCAAGTTCTTACCCATCTATTTCTTCCATTCTCTTTTCTCTTTTCCGTCACCCTGTGCCCTGGAAGTCCCAGTATATATACACTTGCAAGCAGTAATCCCTTGGCAGTGCAAAGCCAGGCTTCCAGGGTCAAATGAAAGGGTGATAAGAATCACACAGAGAGGCAGTAATTGTTAATTATCATTTGCAAGCCAAAAGGGAAGTGACTAATGTGGAAATGAATTAACTAAAGGCTAAATTCGGGTAATATCTAAGAAGAGAAATTTTATGTGCTCCACTATAGTCTTAAACATGATTAGTGGAAATTGTTAAGACTGGATAAGTTGCTAGGTTAATGGGAGAAAATAAAATCGTCTTCTTTTTTCCTGTGGTTCTTATCTATTCAAGTTACCTGCCATTTTTTTTCTGGAGGGTGAGGGAAAGTGTGCTTGGTCCCTACGCAACCTGTGTACAGCTAGATGCTTCTGGTGATAGTAAAAGGGAGACAGGTAAGATTTGGGAAAAGAGGTAGTTAAGCTTAATTGGCACATCCTCCAGGCCTTCTCAAACAGGTAGTCTGGACACTTAAGTCTGTTCTTAGAGAGTACAGAGGTATCTCTGATAAGGTACTTTCCTCCATCTGGGGATGGAACTTGCCAGATACTGCCAATTATGATAACTACCGGTAGGCTTGAACTGGGGTTCTGGCTGTGCATAGCTGTCAGCACAGAAGGTTGTCTAAATATTCCTTTAGTAGAGGGGAAATGGTGCCCAAAAATGATAGAAAACCTACAATAGCACACAAGAAACTCATAGCAGAAAACAACTGATAATCAAAAGCCAAATATCACCAAGGCTCCCTGAGCCTCAGCTTGACCTCTGGAAGGCCCTTGGCTTCTTCCAGGTATTAGCTTTGTCATAATCAGCTGAAATCCTACTTTGTATATTTTTGTGGCTTGCAGCAATAAAGAAACAGTGTACATACTTCCAGCACATTATGTTAATAGTGTCTATTATAATTCCAATAGTGAAAAAATCAATGACATAGCAAATAGTCAATTAAACCAAGCTAAATGTAATATTATGAACTCAGAAATAGACTGGGTAGTAAATTTCTCTGAAGAATAATTGTTTTAGTGTCTTATAACTAATCTTTGATAATATGGATTCATAACATTTGACTGATAACAGTATATCATTCAATATTGGATTAAATTATAAATAGAAATAAGAAAACAACACTGTCTCTTTAATGTATGCATACTTATTTTATTAACAAATAGAAAAAGACCATTTATGTTGAATATAATAATTATATATTTTTTAAACCTGGAGGGCACTCACTCTAAGGCCAGTCTCAGATTCATGATCCTCCTGCCTCAGCTTCCCAAGTTGCTAGGATTAGAAACATACACCACTATTCCCTGATAAAATGCATTTCTCAAACTGGGTGGTGAGATCTATGTATTTGCTTGTATAAGGTATATGTAATTGGAGTTTATATAGCTACTGCCAGGTTGCTCTCTCTAGAAGCATCTGCAGAGCTTAAAATGTAACATAGGTCTATTTTCCAGTTTCCTGTCTCAAACCTTGCACTTGTGTCTTTCATATGATCCTACTGATATTGAGTGGAAGTTGGCAAGAACAAAGCTCTGGCTGAGATACTTTGATGAAGGTGGAACTTTCTGCCTCCTTTCAACATTTTCCCCAGCCCCAAAATATTTTTCTATCTTGCCAACTGATTCAACAACACTTGCATTCCCCAAAGTGACCTTGATGGAAGACAGAGGAGGCACAACTTGAGAAGCCTCCCAGTGACACTAAAACAAAATCTGTTTCCCTGGACACAAACTGTTTTCCTCCTTTCCCTTCTGCATGACAGCTCTTATCTTAAAGATCATGAAATCACTCAAACTTATGCTTTTGTCATTTCTCAGCCATGAGCCACTAAGTCATTTTACATGCCGAATATTTACCAAATCACTTGGAGAGGTGAATGATAAGAGCACAGTCCAATTGATGCAAGCTCCCTGTCCATGCTGAGTCACAGGAATGCCAAGCTGATGACCTGATACAATGTCAACATTATTAGATACCACTTCCTCACTGGGACTAAACACAGCCAGTTCTGCGGAATAGAAGTCAACTCTAATCTAGCTGTCTGTGGAATTGACTTGACTAGGGTCCCTGTCACATACAAGCAGCTGTGTGATTTGAGAAAGCGACTCTCTGGTTGTCATTTTAATTTTCTCCTCTTTGCAATAAAGCAGCGCTATCTTGTGGCCTCCCAGATGGCCAAATGGGTTTTCTGCTCCAGGTAAGAGGATGTGAGGCTAGGTCAGATAAGATGAGGCAAGGTGAGACAGAACAAGAACTATAGGATGGTAGGTGTGCAGCTCTGGCCACAAGGCCTCCCTCTGTAACTTATGAGCAGACCATGGAGGCCTGAGCACCCACTTGTCCTGTGCTGAGCTGGAAGCCTGTGATGTGCAGACCCCAGCGTTGAGAGGCTCCACAACCTTTGTCCCTCTTGAGACACTGTGGACCATTCCCACCAAAGCCACATCCCACCAGAAAATGCCAGCCTCCAAATAGAGCCTCATGCAACACATCCAATCATAAATGGCATGTGAGGCTTAAGCCCGCCCCTGAAGCACTCTGGCCCAATGAGCATCTGGGCAGAGACTCTAAACCTCCCCCATTCCACCTTGTTCTTCTGGCCTGGTACATTGAGCATGCTCAGACTTGAGGACCTCAAGGAACTGCTGAGGAGCTGCTAAACCGTTGTGGAGGAGGTCTGTGGAGTTCATTCTGGTGAAGGCCGTCCTGGGCCAGGGTGGCCAGGCTCAGGGTCTCTGAGGGGTGGACCACACGGGTGGGAGACCGCCATCTCCTCAGAGTCTGGACTTCCTCACAGCCCCGGTTCTGGTGAGGCTGAGGTGAAGGAAAAGGCCTTCTTGGCAGTAGACTCCTATTAGACCAGGTCTAGTGAGGGCTAGGGCAGTCTTCTCAGAGCCTGGAGACTCCTCACAGCCCAGTTCTCATGAGGCCGTGATGCCAGCTGTGAAGAGCCAGGATGGCAGGATGCAGTTCTGAAAGAATGATTGTAGGCTTTCATCCAAATTGTTATAGGCTTAACGTTTTCTGTATTTCTTTACTTCATCTTAGTGCCTGTGGGATCTGCAGTATCCGTTTTCTCATTCCTTATGTGAGTAACTTTAGTATTCTTTCACTTTTCGTCGCTAGTTTGCCTAGAGATTTATCAGTGTTATATAGATATGTATCTTTCTCTTACTTCTTGTCATATTTATTTTCAATTTATTGAATTTTAAAAATTGATTAGGGGCTTCTTACTCACTTTCTTTTTAGTATTTATATAACATTTATGTCACAGATCACAAATTACTTAAGTCAGGTGTTAAGTATTTCATACCTATAATCCAAGCCCTTGGGAAACAGGATTCCATGAGTTTGAGAACAGCCTGGGCTCCACACAGAGCTCTGGCTACACTGGGCTATGCTACAGAGTGAGATCTTATTGTAGAACATACACACAAAATCCAAATGTATTCATGTTCATATAAGATCATTTAATGTTTTAGTTTTCTGCTAATCATGCTTTAGCTTTATTCCATAAATTTTGTTATCTTTTATTTCTACTTCGATACTTTTACTCTCACTATGACTTTCTCTTTTAATCTATTGATTTTTTTAAGAATGAAATGTTTAATTTTCATTTATTGGGGATTATTAAGATACTATTCTGCTATTAACTTAGATTTTAATTTCCCTGTAGTCACATTGCACACATCACTTTATATCGGGTCTTTTATGTTTATTTAAACCTGTTTAGTATCTTGTAACATGGAGTGTGTTGAAAAGTGACTTGTGTGTTCTGGAAATGTTGTCTTAAGCTGTTGTTTGAGGAGGTGTTCTGTAAATGTCTGTTAGGTGAAATTGATTGACAGCAGTGTTCATGTTCTCCTTGTCCTTAATGACTTTCTCTGCTTCTTTCTTATTTTCTCTTTTTATAGTTCAAGAACTTAATTTAATTATAATTTTAATTTTTCTTATTACCCAATCTTATCCTGTGGATATATCAAGAGTAAAATGGAATTTTCTGTTCCAAATGCATCATCTTTAACCCTTGTTATATAGGAACGTCTGTCCCTATACTCCAAATATTCATATTTTTCAAAAGTCAAAAACCTCATTCATTGCCGGGCGGTGGTGGCGCACGCCTTTAATCCCAGCACTCGGGAGGCAGAGGCAGGTGGATCTCTGTGAGTTCGAGGCCAGCCTGGTCTACCAAGTGAGCTCCAGGAAAGGCGCAAAGCTACACAGAGAAACCCTGTCTCGAAAAACCAAAAAAAAAAAAAAAAAAAACAAAAACCTCATTCATTTGACTTCTTATTGTTTAGTTCATGTTAACAAATGGTAGAAAGTGAAATTTGATTTTTTTAATCTATGCATTTTTTCATTTTTTATTGATTCTTTGGGAATTTCATTCCATGTACCCCAATCCCACACATCTCCCAGTCCCTCCATATCTGCCCCTAACTCTTTTAGAGTCCTCCCAGAATGGAAAGAAAAGGGGAATATGAATGAGACAAAAAATAAACAATAATTAAAAAGAAGAAAAATAAAGCACTTCACTCCCCGACCCCCATCTTTCCCACCTCTCCATCATCTCTCCATCATCTTAGTGGCATTGGGAGCTGCTGTGTATCATGCAGGTCTAGTATTGATGGTGTACTGAAGCCACGGGCCTTGAACCTGACCAACATCTCATTACACAATGAACATTTGCAAGTAAAGGTGTTGGACTTTCCCTCCTTTTGTTCTGTCAACTCCCATCTCCAACTTTAATTGTGGATTTTTAAGTTTCCATCCACTTTCTCATCCAGGTTGGAGGATTCGTAGTCAAGTACTTTTTAAGTAGAATGTTCCGTCTGTCTGGAAAATTTATCCCTTTTCACCACACACATGTATATTATAATATTTGTGTTATTCATAATAGATACTTTCCCTAGTAAAACCTATTGTTCAGCATTTTACTTTGGGAGTAACATGGGTACTAGGACATTTTAAAGAACTCTGCCTTTTCCTGCCTCCTTACTCTGACATTCTGCCCATACATTTGTTTTCTATTCATCATATAGTGAAATCCTTTGTGGTTGTTTATCTAGTCTGGCAATTTCTCCCATCTAGACCTTTATGTTTAATGCAATTACATGATTAGTTTGAGTCTTCTTTCTTGAGAGTTTTAACTTCACGGGTTCTGTCCAAAATGTCTTTCTGTGTCTGCTTTTGGGTTTTTATTCTATTTATCCCCTCAACTAGCTTGTTATTTAGACATCTTTTAAAAAAAATAATAGCTGTTTTTCAGGAAATGAAGGCCCATGGGCTACTAAACTCAGAGCTTCTTCCTTGGTGACTTATGTCAGAAGCTGCCAGACCTCTGGGGCTCGTCCATTCTGTGTTGTGTCAGCCAGACCAAATAATAGTCTATAATTTACAGATAATTCATGCCAAAATTTCTGTCTTTTGTTATGGTGGACTTCAAAGCTTTTGTAGTCCTTCTTAATTAAATATACATGATGAATGACAATATGGTGATGGAATTTAGGCACACTGTAACTTTCAGTGAATAAAACTAATGAAATGCTAAGAAATCCTTATAATGTTTAAATTTTATGCATATTTATTTGTATCAACTTATACAACTCAGATTTCTTACATGGTCCAGTTATTTTATATAGTGGTGTTACTGTTTTGTGATTCTGCGTTCCAGAATGACCTTATAGTACTTATAATTTATTTAATTACAATCCTTTCTTTTTACAACTGAGAGTGTGAGAATGAACTGATATCTTATATAGCGTACATGCAACCCTCTCTGCCTCTCTGGTTCCATAAAACTCAATAGGGAAATTTTGAGATAATACTTTTAGAATTCCACATATGTGTTTATAGGGGGAGGTATGTGCATAGGAGAGCAGTTCCCACAAGATAAGGAGAGACTCCTGGAACTAGGGATATTGGTGTTTGATTATGAATCACTGTGATGGGTAATGGGAACTGAACTCAGCTTCTTTGAAAGAGTACAGTGTGTGTTTTTCTGTGAGGCCAACTCTAGCCCCATCATTCAAACATTTTAAGAGAAGTTTAGAAGATAGTAAAAATGTAGTCAATATGTTTAGTTTTATAAAAATCTATAAGCCCTTATGCATATAAGTAATTTTTTTCTGTTTTGTTACTTCTAAAATTAATCTTATTATTCTGTACATATTACTTATACAAAGTCACTAATTTGTTCATATACATCCCCTCACTACCCTGTTATACTCCCTCCATCTAAAATATGTGCCCTCACGCTTCCTCAAAAATTTTCCTCGTACTTTGATACTTTTTCTAGATTCCATTTATGAGAGAAGATATGGGATATTTTTCTTTCTTTATTGAATTATCTTGCATTATTTATGTATATCATGCTTTCTTTACTCATTAGTATATTGATGGTCATCTAAGCTCATCCCATAAATCATCTGTGTTGTAGTTAGCACAATGATAAAAATTACACACAAACTCACATATACACATATACATGATTCAGTATAGTGAGTTCACTTTTAGAAGTATGCACACCCAGGAGTGATACAGCTGGTATGTCTATGTTAAATTTTCATTCATAACCATCATTATAGCATCCACAGTACCCAGGATGTTTTATTTTACAATAAACAAAGCATATATGCTCTTTTTTACAGTTCCTATGCAGCAATAAAAAATTAGATTTGGTGAAAATTGTAATCATTAAAAAGACACTTAAAGCTGGAATTATGGGGCAATCTAAATATTACTCATCACCAAAGGATCATTTGTCCTCTTCTGTGTTTACATTGTTTTTTTATTTTAGTAGTGTGAGAATGGGTCTGGGGACCCAAGAAAATAACCACATAATCTGCAGTGTTTGAGCCAGGCTATAAGTCCTGCTGCAAATTTATTTTAGTGCAAGTGGTTGCCATGCCTTCCTTATTCTGAGTGGTCAGAGCTTGACGTCATATTACTGCATGGCTGGTTCCCTCAAAGTGGTCCACTTGGTAAGCAGAATGTACTTGTGAGTACCTAGTATAACTTTGCACACATATTTGTATCTCACATATATGTTGGCATTGAGATACTGTCTCAGATATGGTCATTATGAAAAATTGTTTTCAGCATACGGAAAATGAAACTCTGCTCTTTATCTTCTACCATACCCAAGCTCTGCACCAAATGTGTCATAGATGTCAAAATGAGACCTGATACCCTGAAATTGTCAATAGTCACAGTAGAGAAAATACTCCCACTTCCAAGAACAGGTAAGGGATTTCTGAGTAGGACTCTCATCCAATAGTAAATGAGACCAAAAATCAACAAATAGGATCTTATGAAATTATGACTTTTTATTTCAGCATAAGCAAATATAATTTAAGTAGTGGCCTTCAGAATATGAGAAAATCACTGTTGCAATAGTGACATGGGAATCACTGTTTAATTAACTTCCTTCTGATCTCATGAGGCCTGCACTATAGGAAGGAATTAATACCTAGTACTGTGTACCTGGTCAAAAGTCACTGGCTTGACAGGTCATAACCTTTATGATGATGCTACTATTGTTATTTTGTGTAATAGCAACTGCATTGTAAATATTTCTGCTTCTACAACTAGATCTCTTCAGCTCTCAGTCTTGGTCAGAGGTCCTTCTTTCGGTAGTAGGCATCAGTGAATGCACAGCCTTATAACATTAGAATGTTGAAGTGACCATGAATGCTCATTGCTAAATGGAACCTGTAGATTAACCACTTCTGTTAGACATAGGAAACATCATGGAAATGGGCCCTGAGTGTCCTGACTCAGCATGAGGGGAACTGCTGTGACATGCTGCCTTTTGGACATGACATAAGCCATTGCTCACTCACAAGAGCTGTGATCACCTGAAGCTTCAGGTGACCATGTTCAGGACTGACTGTGAACATACCTATCTGTCCTGAACCAGACGGCTGGAAGAGGCAGTCTGCTGGTGGAAGCCAAAGCCTACTAAGCCTTTGTCTCAGTTCAGAAAATAAAAACGAAGCTAGAAGTTGGCCATTTGTATTACTTATCAGTTCCCCTTTCTTTATCTGTCTGCTTCCCAGGGAAGACGGTGTAATTCCTTTTCCTTCAAATTAATGACTTTATTGAGGTTAATACAGGAGAATAGGTATAGAATTAATTATAAGAATATGAATAACTGTAATGTGTGGCATCACAAAGTCTCACATTAGAATGGGTGACTCATGAAGACTAGAATTCTGAATGTGTCTGCATGACTTGTTTGCAGCTGAATGAGACAGAGTGTCTCATTTCTTCAGTTCTCCTTAGTTACCACCTATTTAACCTTGGGAATGGAAGGGCCTTGTTAATCCTGTAAGTTTCAGCTTTCCCAGCCATAGTTTAATTGCTGGGTATTATGAACCTCCTTTGTCTTTCCATAGAACTTTCTGAGACTTAAGGAAATACTCCTACCCAGGGAAGAGCACACCAGTTGGATACTCAATATCAAATGATCAGTCCTGAAAACATATATTCTAGCTATACAGAATGATTGGTTTACATTTAGGAATGTATAACTACATGCATATACACATATATGTATATGCTTATACCAGCAATTAATGAAAAAGCAGGTCATAAATTAGAAAGAGAGCAAGGAAGAGTATAGAGAGGGTTGATAAGGATGAATGAGAAGAGAAAATAATGTGATTATAATCTCAAAAATAACAGAAAAGAATATCATATCATAATAAGGAAAACTGTTATACAACACTTCATCCTTTACTTAAACTGTTAATTGTTTCCAAAAGATCACTTTCTTCCATGGAGCTCTGCAAAGGCTGGAAAGCCACACACCGGTCCTGAAGTCCCTGATGAAGCAACCATTTAATTTTCATCTCTTCTGTAAGCACAGCTCCATCATGCCCAGTGAATTGGCCATAATGTACTGCTTCTCTCATACACATATTTTTTTTCTTTTTTTATTATGAATTTTTTTCATTTTATATAACAACCACAGATCCCCTTCTCTTCCCTCCTCTCACCTTTCCAGCATTTCTCCCTTCAACCCACCCCATACTCCCTCCTCCAACAAGGTAAGGCCTCTCATGGGGAGTCAGCAGAGACTGGTCCATTCAGTAGAGGCAAGTCCAAGCCCCTCCCTCTGCATCAAGGCTGTGCAAGGTGTACCAACATAGGTAGTGAGCTCCAAAAACCAGCCCATGCACCAGGGATGGATCCTGATACTATGCCAGGGGGCTCCTTAAGCAGATCAAGCTAAACAACTGTCTTGATTATGCAGAGGGCCTAGTCCAGTCCCGCAGAGGCTCCATAGCTGTTGGTCTAAAGTTCATGAGTTCCCTCTAGTTTGATTTGGTTGTCTCTGTAAGTTTCCCCATCATGATCTTGACTCCCCCTTACTCATAGAATCCTCTTCTCTCTCTTTGACTGGACTCCCAGAGTTTGGCCTGGTGTTCGGCTGTGGATCTCTGGATCTGCTTCCATCAGTTACTGGATAAAGGCTCTATGATGACAGGGTACTCACTAATCTGATTACTGGACTAAGACAGTTCAGACACCCTCTCCACTATTGCTAGTCATCTAAGCTTAGGTCATCCTGATGGAGTCCTGGGAACTTCCCTAGTACCCAGTTACACCCTATCCCCATGATTTCACCCTCTATCATGGTATCTCATTGCTCTTCCACTATGTCCCTGTTCCAGATCGACCATCCTGTTCCCTCATTTTCTCATCCCCAAACCCCTACCCTCCATCGCCCCCCTCCTTCCCAGTTTACTCATGATCTCATCTATTTCCCCTCCCAGGGTGATCCATGTGTCCCTCTTAGGGTCCACCTTGTTACCTAACTTCTCTGGAGCTGTGGGTTGTAGTTTGGTTATCCTTTGCTTTACATCTAGTATCCGCTTATGAGTGAGTACATATCATGTTTCTTCTTCTGAGTCTGGGTTACTTCACTCAGGATGACATTTTCTAGTTCTATCCATTTGCCTGAAAACTTCATGATGTCATTTTCTGTTACTGCTGCATATTTTTCCATTGTGTATATGTACCACATTTTCTCTTCAGTTGAGGGTCTTCTAGGTTGTTTCCAGGTTCTGGCTATTATAAATAATGCTGCTATGAACATAGTTGAGCATGTACCCTTGTAGTATGACTGAGCATTCCTTGGGTATATGCCCAAGAGTGGTATAGCTGGTTCTTGAGGTAGATTGATTCCCAGTTTTCTGAGAAACCTCCATACTGATTTCCAAAGTGGCTGTACAAGTTTGCATTCCCACCAACAGTGGAAGAGTGTTCCCCTTGCTCCGCATTCTCTCCAACATAAGCTTTTATCAGTGTTTTTATCTTAGCCATTCTGACAGGTATAAGATGATATCTCAGGGTCATTTTGATTTGCTGATGGCTAAGGATGTTGAACATTTCTTTAACTGTCTTTTGGCCATTTCAGATTCTTCTATTGAGAATTCTGTTTAGATCTGCACCCCATTTTTAATTTGGTTGTTCATTATTTTGATGTCTAGTTTCCTGAGTTCTTTACATATTTTTTAGATCAGCCCTCTGTCAGATGTGGGGTTGGTGAAGATCTTTTCCCATTCTGTAGGCTCTCGTTTTGTCTTATTGACCATGTCCTTTGCCTTACAGAAGCATCTCAGTTTCAGGAGGTCACATTTATTAATTGTTGCTCTCAGTGTCTGTGCTACTGGTGTTATATTTAGGAAGTGGTCTCCTGTGCCAATGCACTCAAGACTACTTCTACTTTCTCCTCTATCAGTTCAATGTAACTGGATTTATGTTGAGGTCTTTGATCCACTTGGACTTGAGTTTTGTGCATGGTGACAGATATGGATCTATTTGCAGACTTCTACATGTTGACATCCAGTTATGCCAGCACGATTTCTTTTTTCCATTGTATAGGTTTGGCTTCTTTGTCAAAAATCAGGTGTTCATAGGTATGCAGATTAATGTCAGGGTCTTCAATTCAATTGATTGGTCCACATGTCAGTTTTATGCCAATACTAAGTTGTTTTTATTACTGTAGCTCTATAGTAAAACTTGAGGTCAGGGATGGCGTTGCCTCCAGTGGTTGCTTTATTGTGCAGGATTGTTTAAGCTATTCTGGGTTATTTGTTTTTGTATATGAAGTTGAGTATTGTTCTTTCCAGGTCTGTGAAGAATTGTGTTGGGATTTTGATGGAGAATACATTGAATCTGTAGATTGCTTTTAGTAAGATTGCCATTTTACTATGTTTACCTATTCATGAGCATGGGAGATTTGTCCATTTTGTGATATCTTCTTCATTTTCTTTCTACAGATACTTAAAGTTCTTGTCATACAGATCTTTCACTTGCTTAGTTAGAGTAACCCCAAGGTGTTTTATATTATTTTTGGCTATTGTAAAGGTGATGTTTCTCTGATTTCTTTTTCAGCCCATTTATCATTTGTATATAGGAGAGCTACTGGTTTTTTTGAGTTAATCTTGTATCCTGCCACATTACTGAAGGGGTTTACCAGCTGTAGGCGTTGCCTGTTAGAGTTTTGGGGGTCACTTATATAGACTATCATATCATCTGGAAATAGAAAAAGTTTGGCTTCTTCCTTTCCAATTTGTATCCCCTTGCTCTCCTTTTGTTGCCTTTTTGCTCTAGCTAGGACTTTGATTACTGTATTGAATAGATATGGGGAGAGTGGACAGCCTTGTTTGTTCTTGATTTTAGTGGAATCGCTTAGAGTTTCTCTTCATTTAATTATATGTTGGTTGTTGGCTTGTTGTAAACTGCCTTTATTAGTTTTAAGTATGTTCCTTATATTCCTGATCTCTCCAAGAACTTTATCATGAAGGGGTGTTACTTTTGAGACTTGTCTGTTCCTAAAAATAGCAGTTGAAATCAAGATTTGGAGTTTTATCAGGCTACAACAGCGTGCAGTATAACACCATTTGTATTATGCTATGTCCATATTCATTGGTTACTCAGATGAGAGCTTGGATCATATGGTGAGTAGCACATCCTGGCGTGCATGTATTGAGGATGGTATGTCTTGTAAATGAAGTTTATGTGTTCCACACAGTTGCTACTCAAGATATCAACTTGTATCTGTATATGAAGTTTGAGAGTCTAAGATTTTCAACAAACATTCTTCCTTTTGTCTCTTTTGAGGCCTTGATTGACTATAAAATATCAAGGTCTGGGATTAGAGTTTCCTCTAACTAACAAATATGTTAATGTTGTCCATTTACTTTCATCTGTAAGGGAGCCATTGGCTCCATTGAGAATATGGTATTTCTGGCTCCCTTTTGATTAGGGTGTTGGATGAAGAAGAGAATATTCTGCCCACATATCCTTAAAGTTCAGGGCTTCTGGACTTAATTCTTGCTTAGTAGGCTGCAGGTCTCCACTGAAAGCAGTTTACGATCAGGCATGTTTCTCTTCTTAGATTGCCTAGACTCCTTTCACACAGGTCTTGGTCCTTGGCTACTTGATATCAGTGTTTGGTCTAGATAGAGTTCTTCATTGTGTTGGAGCAGGATCCATTTAAATTTTCTCTTCAAACTGCACTTCCTAGGGTCAACATTAAGTCTGGCCACATATCTCTCATTGGGTTGGCAGGAGCTCCCTTGATTTTAGGGTTTGTGGTTTCTCTTCATCAAGGTCAGTGGTTGGCTTGTAACATTTCCACTTTTGATTTTGCCTAGTTTGTTCTATGAGCTCTGAATTCTTCCCAGTCAATATTTGCCCCAGACCTCCTTCTTCATTTGGTCCTTGGTGTTTTCAGAATAAGGATTAGAGCTGGACATAGATGTTTTCTTGGTATTCTCTGGGTGTTCTTTCTTTATGGAGATGGCCCAGTCCCACTTCTCTTCTTTATTAGGGCCCAGACATATTCATAGCGAGGACTTGACTTAGGCCCACTAATTTTCTTGGTTTGGGCCTGCTCTTTCTCAGCCTTAAGGTTATGATGTGGCCCACATCTCTTCTTGTTTAGGCCCATACTTCATCAGGGTAAGGATTATAGATAGACAGTTTTTTTTTCTTTCTTTGTTCTTGGCCTCTTTCATTTAAGAGAATGTCCCAGGTGTTCTTCTCTCCTTGTTTTGTCTCAGGCTTTTGTCAGGGTAAGTGTTAGGCCCCTGTGTTCCCTTTTCCTGCCTTGTCCCGGCCTCTCATTTGAGTGATTGGTCTGGGCCCACGGCCTTTCTTAGTTTGGCTCAGTCTTCAGGGTCAGAGTTATGCTGAGGCCAACTTCTCATCTTGGTGAGGGCCCTGGCTTCAGTCCAGGTAAAGTTGAGGCATGGATATTCTCCTTTTCTTTCCTCGAGCCAGGTCTTTTTCTTCTGAGGGATAGGGTAGGACTCATTTCCCCTTTGGTTGGGGCCAACCTTCTTTGGGATCAAGGTAAGGCATGGCCATTCTTTTCTTTTCTTTTTGTTGCATTTCATTTTGTTACTTTTCCTTCTTCTCCTTTGGCCTTAGCTCTTGCATTTATGGACTGGCCCAGGGATACCTCTGTTTTTCCTCTGCATCAGAGCTTATTCAGCTTCAGTTTTTGGTGCAGATGTCTTTTAGGTCAGGGTTTGGCAATTTTATTCTTAGGGTTGGTCTCTGGCCTTTCTGGATGAGAGAAAGCCATTGCTAATTTAGGCTTTATTCCTGGTCTTCATCAGGTTCATCCTCAGGTCTTGGAATACTTTTGTCTTGACATCTTGGTTTAATGGTTAATCCTGGTCTGCTTTCACTTTAGGTACTTAGCATGGGCTTTTTCAGGGGC
Source organism: Peromyscus attwateri (assembly GCA_902168425.1). Lineage (NCBI taxonomy): Eukaryota > Metazoa > Chordata > Mammalia > Rodentia > Cricetidae > Peromyscus > Peromyscus attwateri. Next base: position 14,845 of record CABHPP010140977.1, read on the forward strand.
CATGTTGGCCTGGGCTACTTTCAGTGTATGACTGTATCCAGGCAGTTTTTGTGTTAGAGTTAAGCCTGGTTACATTGATATTCTGGGACTGTCTGTTACCTGTTTCTCTTTAAGATTGAAGCAGTGGATACT
>CABHPP010140978.1:887-39689 GCA_902168425.1 Peromyscus attwateri
ATATATATATATATATATATATATATATATATACACATATATAATATATATCATTATTTATTACTTTTTTCATAATAGCAGGAAATGAAATAAGACTAGATGCCAAATAATAGATGAACTGATAGTGAAAAGGTAGTACATATACACAGTGGAATTTTATTCATCAATAAAAATGAAATTTGTAAGAAAATGGGTGGAAATGAAAATTGACTCTGTGCTATAGAGACAAAATGTCAAAGATAAGATGCAAATATCCCCACATTTTAACAATCATAACAAGACTATTTGATTGAGAGGCTGACTTAGTGACTTGTGACATCTCATACGAACATTTAAAGCCTACCTCCTAATAACCCATTGTGCCTGACTGTGGTGGTATTGTGTTCCCCAAAATATTGTGCACTCTAACAAACTTATCTGGGGTCAGAGAACAAAACAGCCACAATATTAAACATAGAGGTTAGGCAGTGGTAGCACACGCCTTTAATCCTGTCACTTGGGAGACAGAGATCCATCTGAATCTCTGTGAGTTTAAAGTCACACTGGAAACAGCCAGCCATGGTGACTCACACCTTTAATCCCATGAAGTGAGCCTTTAATGCCAGGAAGTGATGGCAGAAAGCAGAAAGGTATATAAGGCGTGAAAACCAGGAACTGGCTGGTTAAGCTTTTAGGTTTTTGAACAGCAGTTCACCTGAGACCCATTTGGATGAGGACACAGAGGCTTCCAGTCTGAGGAAACAGGATCAGCTGAGGAACTGGCGAGGTGAGGTAGCTGTGGCTTGTTCTGCTTCTCTGATCTTCCAGCATTCACCCCAATACCTGGCTTCAGGTTTGTTTTTATTAATACGACCTGTTAAGATTCGTGCTACACCTGACCCCAAACAACTAGACACAAACATGCTAAAATACATATTAATCACAAGATAGAAGTTAGTCTGTCCTCTCAGATATGAATCTTGTACGTGTCTGATGGGCTAAGTCTAACTACCTCCTCTTCTGCTATAAAAGACTTCTAGCCCCTTTTAGTCATATGTTGCAATACACACTACAGGAACTCACTAACTGTGGTATTACCATACCATATTTAATAAATAACTGCCTAATACTGTTTTTTCTCTTGTTGTTTTGTAAATTCATTTACAACTCATATGTGAATGGTTTGTCACATCTCTCACATACTGCATTTTACCTCTATGGTAAAAGGTTAAAAGAATTGCTCTCAAGCACACAAGATGTAATGACTTGTTTTTATGACTCCTGTAAACCCCATGACTTATTCTTTAAGTACTGTTTGGACTCTTTTCTGGAGAGCAAACCTACACTTCCCATGGGCATGAGACAAAGTCTGTAAAACACCCTGTATAAGAGCTTTTAAGGCAAAATAAACACAAATGTAGAGCTAGATAGAGAAATACTGTATTCCTATGGCCCATTATAGGAAAATCTCCATGCACTAAACTAGAAATTCCATGAATGCTCTTTCACCAAGTGAGCTTTGAGCTATGATTTTGCTTTTGAATACTCTATCTCCAGGCTTTATCTTTTTGTCTGACTGTAGTCTATAATGATCTCCTTGCTTCTGTACTTTGCCTTTCTAGGAGATGATTCTATATGTTTCCCTCCTCTTTGAGGCTCCTTCTGAGTGAACACTGGTATCAGATGATACCCCAACCAGCAGACAAATAGGAAAAGAGGCCACAAATAAACAAAATGGATTACTTCTGACTTTTCGTCATACAATAGAAAGACTTGGCAGGCTTCTTTTTCCTGCAGTGGGCCCCTTCCAACTGACCTGCTAAATATGTCATAGGCAGTCCCTAGATACGTGTTGTAAGCCAATCAATCCACTCTTCTTTGTTTAAGCTGAGCAATCAAAAAAGAGGGGAAAGGGACCTATCCCAGACCCCCACCAATTAAAACTTCCAGTCCTCCAAAGGGACCTATCCCAGACCCCCACCAATTAAAACTTCCAGTCCTCCAAAGGAAGTGGTTTTCGACGCCTGAATCCCCTCCCCACTTGTACGATGTCTATGTCGTTGTGTGCTCTGTGTGTGTGTATTTCTGTGTTTTTAATAAAACTTATTTTCTTGTAACTGATTATGTCCTGTCTCGGACCTCCACCTGGTCCTTGCCATATTTGTAAAGGAAATCATTGCAAGAATTCATGCCCCCAGGAACCAAATGGGTCCCTAGTCATCTTCCCTATATTGACAAGACCAAGGGCCTCCATTATGCCCATCAATCTAAAAGAGCCCTGGGCAGTTTTGATTGTAGATGACCATAGGGTAAAACTCATGATTAACATGGGGCACAGTTTTCAGCACTGTCCTCCTCATCTGGTCCCATATTGCAAAGATCATAACCATCTGGGGCCTATTGGCCCAGCTCCTAAGATGATACTCCATACACAACCACTATCTGTTCATGGGAAGAGCTACACTTCCATCATTCTTTTTTAATAGTTCGCCATGTTCTAATCTCACTTCTTATCTAAGATCAAAGTCAAATTGCTTCTTCCTTCAAGGAAGCACTATTGCTTGCCTCTACAATACAGAACAAGGCTAGGCCTTAGTATATGGACATATGGAAATGAGATAGGGAGTGCTAAAATGACCCCTTCCATGGTCATACATCTTGATGATCCTGCTTCTCATATCAAAACTATATCCCCTAAAGCCTTAAGACAGAGATCTTTATAATTCAAGGATTAAAGAAGCAAGGATTTTTTTTTGTTGTTGTTGTTGTTTTGTTTTGGGTTTTTTTTGAGACAGAGTTTCTCTGTGTAGTTTTGGTGCCTGTCCTGGATCTCTCTCTGTAAACCAGGCTGGTCTCGAACTCACAAAGATCGTCCTGGCTCTGCCTCCCAAGTGCTGGGATTAAAGACGTGCACCACCACCACCCGGCTAAGAAGCAAGGATTATTGATTGTATGTTCTATGCCATGTAATACTCTCATTTTTAGTGTTAGCAAAGCCTAACACATGGAGATTAGTCTATGGCCTCTGTCTGATCAATAACCTACTCCATCCAGTAGTGCTCAATCCTTATACTCTCCCCATTCAGATTCTCTCTAATATGACTGCAGTGCTAAACCTTAAAGATGCTTTCTTTTGCATCCCATTCTACCTCAACGATAAGCCTCTACTTGCTTTTGAAACTCCCAACATAAGAGGACAAATCACTTGGACTGTCCTCCAACAATAGTTTGAAACAATCCTCACTTATTTGACATAGTTCTTATCCAAGATTTGATGGAACAGACTCATCTGGAGAAGACTCTGATTCAATGTGTAGTAATCTCCTCCAATGTGGGCCAAAAGAAGACAGCATTTCCTGAGCAAAGAATCCTTCAATTGCCTAGCTCATGTGGGCTAAAAGGTGTCTTGCTGAAAAGCTCACTATATGCAAACCCAAAGTTACCTATAAGGGCCTTTTCTTGTCAAAAGAAACTAGAGCTTTGGGACCCACATGGGTATGAACTATTTTGGCTTTCCTGCTCCCTGATACTCTCAAACAGATACTGTGTAATTTGAACCTTTGATTATTCAAAGATACTGTACCTCTGTACCAGGCTTTTAAGGAAGGCTTAGGGACTCACAAAGGTTGAATGGACCCTCAAGTTCAATGGAACCTTCCAAAAACTTTATAAGGTACTAAGATTCCAGTTTGGTGGCTTGCCCATCAAGTCTAAGTTCTGTCTGTATGTGACTGAAAGACAGGATATTGCTCAGGAATAGTTATCCAGTTCGTAAGTTATCCTCCATAACCTACGGGATATTGTGCTGGCTTATGTCATCTTGACACAAGCTAGAGTCATCAGAGAGGAGGGAGCCTCAATTGAGAAAAACGTTTCCATAAGGAAAGCCTGTAGGGCATTTTCTTAATTAGTGATTCATGGGGAAGATCCTAGTCCATTAAGGGTAATGCCACCATTGGGCTGGTGGTCCTGGATTCTATAAGAAAACAGGTTTAGCAAGCCACGATGAGCAAACCAGTAAGCAGCACCCCTCTATGGGTTCATGGAGGCATGACTGATGCTCCTGCCTCCAAGTCCCTGCTCTTTTTGAGTTCCTGTCCTGACTTCTTCAGTGATGAACAGTGATATGGAAGTGTAAGTGAAATAAGCCTTTTCCTTCCCAAGTTGCTTTTGGTCATGGTGTTTTATCATAGCAATAGAAACCTTAATCACAAAAGATACCCAAGCAAGGAATTAGAGCCAATAATGAAGAGATGGCCTGGATGCCTATGATCATTTGATGCTGACAGAGTTCTAACCCCTGAGTCTCAAAAGTTTATCCTTGGGGTATTCCCTCACTGTTCACATGTCTCAGGACATAGAAGGAATTCTGAATTCTAAGGAAAATCTGTGGCTGACAGACACAAAACTACTTATATAATAGGCTTTCATGCTGGAGGGACCCAAGATTTCTCTCAAGACCTGTCAAAACCTGAACCTAACTACTTATCTTCCAGTGGAGGAAGGAAAGCCTCCCCATTCCTCATGGAAGGCTATGTAGCCCATTTTGATCTCACAGATTAACTCCTGGGAAACCCAGATTTGGTCCTTTGGGAAATGGATATACAGAACAATATTTATACAGACTTCAAATATGTCTTCCTTTTCCTCCATGCTCTTGTCTCACTCACCATATGAAATGAAAGAGGCCTCCGAATTGTAGCTGAGATACTCAGAAAGCATTCCCAAGAAATTATTATGCTCTGGATATAGTTATTTTGTAAACCCAGGTGGCTGTAGTCCACCGTCCTGGACACTAGAAAAGGGATGACCCAGTAGCAAAGAAAAACAAGACGCTGAAAATACACTAGCTGGCCCAAGGTGCACCGAGTGCACCTCCCTCTGTGAGGAATCTGCTGCTTCCTGAGAAACCCAAATACTCTTCAGAGTCTTTGCCTCTCAAAGCTGGTGTTATCTGGACCCTGAGGATAGTGGACAACACCTAAAGACCAGTGTTATTACTAAAGACCCTACAGTGAAAAGAAAGTCTTAAAATTACTACATCAGATATTATCACTTGGAACAGAGGACACACTTACTATGTCTAAAAGCTTGCTCACAGGACAAGGCTTAGAAGAAACAATTAAGTAATACAACCCCTTCAAAAGACGTCTCTGGTCCCCAGGGAATCAGAGGCAGAGCATGGCCCTGAGAAGACTAGAAGCTGTATTTCACTCACATGCCAGGTGAACCCAATTGCAAAAGCTTCCCAATCCTTGCAGACACCTTTATAGGATAGGTAGAGGCTTTACCATGTAAAACAGAAAAGCTACAGTAGTGATGGGTGTGTTGCTCTCCCAAGTAGTTCCCCAGTTTGGGCCATGTAAAACTCTCCAGAGTGACATTGGACCTATTTTCAAAGAAGAGATCTCTCAGGATTTGAATAAAGCATTAGGAATTCAGAATCATCTACATTGCAACCAGAGTCCCCAGTCCTCGTCTGGGATTGGGAAAGCCTATAATCTGTTAGAAACCTAAAGAAACTAATTCAAGAAACCCAATCTTCATGGGTTAAACTGATAACCTTGACCCTGCTCAGTCTTAGAATTATACCTCATCTGCAAGGTCTTATGCCTTCTGAAGTCCTATATGGCAGGCTGCAGTGACATATTGTGTACCCTAATAAACTTGCCTGGAGATCGGAGGATAGAGCCAGCCACTAGATTAGACATAGAGGCCAGACAGTGGTGGCACACACTCTTAATCCTATCACTCGGGAGGCAGAGATCCATCTGGATCTCTGTGAGTTCAAGGCCACACTGCAAACAGAGTCAGGCAGTGGTAGCACACGCCTTTAATCCCAATACCGGGAAGCACACACACCTTTAATCCCAGGAAGTGATGGCAGGGTGGAGAAAGGTATATAACATGTGAGGAAACAGGAACTAAGGCAGTTCAGCTGAGACCCTTTCGGGTGAAGACTCAGAGGCTTTCAGTCTGAGGAAGCAGGATTAGCTGAGGAGTTGGGGAGATGAGGTTGGCTGTGGCTTGCTCTGATTCTCTGATCTTTAAGCTTTCACCCCAATATCTGGCTCTGAGTTTTTTATTAAAAGACCATCTAAGAACAGCAGCAGGCCTTTCTTCACCAATGACCTGATACCTGGACCCTGAAACACCCATATAGGTGAATCAAATTCCCACAGACTTCATCAGAGCTGTAGGCAGGACTTTTCAGGGAGGAACACAAGGGACCTCCTTTTTTCTGTCTTGGAGATAAGGCCTTTCATTTATGGGAGGGCCTATTACCCCATTATCCTATCTTCCCCCACGTTAGATCAAATCCTAAGATTAGACACGTGGATCCGTGGTTGTGTCAATGTCTGCACTGCTACTGCTCCTGGAAAATTGTAATGGGCTCTCCCAAAACTACAGACCCCAGCTGTACTTGGGAACACTAGAGGACACTGAGCTGCCTTTCAAACACCAGCATTCTCTGGACTCTGACAAATTCAAGTCCACCCTACTGAGCCCTCCTGTTGAGACACTGTTTCTCTGCCAGTGACTGCCTGTTGTTTATCATGTGTGGTACAACATATTCTCTGTTGTCATTTCTTTCAGTGAATTCTGATAGGACCCTCTCTAACTCAGTTCTCCCACCCCACAAGGAACAGGCTGATGGACATGCTGTTCATAGTAATTTCACTGATTTGGATGCTAGTGGGCCATGTATTCCAATACCAATACCTTGTGAGGGACACAGGCAGCTTTAATACTTCACTCATTTTTGGGAGGGGGGATGGTTGGGGCTTGTTCTAAAGTGTAAATGGGGAGCTCTAGACCTTTACAAAGGAGGATTTTTCTCTGGAATACGATCCTACATTGACCCAGACCCCAACAAGATCTGTGTGTTGAGTCCCTTCTAGGCTGATACCTGTTTTAAGGACCAAAGCTGCTGGGCCTCTGTCTGTGTTACTGTCAATATGATTTTCTCCTGGCTAGAACTGAATAACTGACTATAAGGTTTATGCCCAGTCAGGAATATCTATGTGTAAAGTTCATGAGCCTGTTCAGATGTATAAGGTCCATTGCAACATAAAACACTGTCTCAAAAGCTCTCTGCCCTGCACGTGTAGAATACTCATGGAATTCCCTGACAATCCAGTTTCTAGGAGTGACTTGGTGGACTCATAGGCCTCACAAGACTAACTTAACCTTGCAGGCCAGATTTGGCATGGCTACATGGGCCCACAAGCTCTATAGAAGCAGCCTTGCCTTATGTGCCAGACAAATTTGGGGACCCCTATGGCACACCCAAACTTTTGCTTACCTGAGACATGTTCCTCCTACCCTTAGCCTTCAATGGGGTATTTCAAGATTCTGGATACATCACTTCAAACTCAAAGAATGCCACTTTTATAATGAATATAAAGAGGGTATATGTCTGGGAAGATGTCTAAAAGGAAGATATGGTTACTATTGCTACAATGAAACACCATGACCAAAAATGACTTGGGGAGGAAGGAGTTTATTTTGCTTACACTTCCACACCACTGTTCTTCATCAAAGACAGGAACTCAAACAGAGCAGGAACCTGGGCACAGGAACTGATGCAGAAACCATGAAAGAGTGCTGCTTACTGATTTGCTCATGGCTTGTTCAACCTGCTTTCATATAGGACCCAGGTTCTCTCTCTCTCTCTCTCTCTCTCTCTCTCTCTCTCTCTCTCTCTCTAGCTCACACATGTGTGCATGTGTGCGTGCATGTGTGTGTGTGTCTATGTGTGTGTACATGTGTACATGTGTGTAAGTGTCTACAGAGGCCAGAGAGGGGATAAGATTTCTTGGAGTTATAGGCAGTTGTGAACCAGCCAATGTGAGTACTGGGAACCAAAATCTGGTCCTTTGAAAGAAGCAAGTACTCTTAACTACAGAGCTATCTCTCCATTCCTTTATGTCTTACATTTTAAAATGTGTTGTAGCTGAGCTATAGAGATTGGTCAGTTGGTAAAATGTTTGCCTCACAAGCAAGATAATCTGAGTTCAGATCCCTAGCACCCATGTAAAAGGCAGTTTATGTCAGTGTGTGTCTTTAATCCCAGAGACAAGAGTATTATTAGGAATCACTGCTGGTCAGCCTAGCCAATTAGAAAGCTCAAACTCAGTGAGAGACTCTGTCTCAAAAAAATGAACTACAGGCAAGATTTACCCATAAATGCAATAGTGGCAAAAGTGTTATGGAGATCATCTTTCTGATTGGATTTAAGTGCTCCTAATTGCTGAGCCATCTTCAGCCTCTAACTGGAAGATTTTCAAGTTGCTGATCATGTTTAAAAAAATAAAAGCCTGGCTTGAGCTTCTGAGACCTCAAAGCCCTCCCCCAGTGACACACCTCTTCCAACAAGCCATGTGTATTCCAACAAGGCCACACCTCCTAATAGTGCCACTCTCTGTAGGCCTATAGGGGCCATTTTATTCAAACCACCATATAGTGGGTAGCCATTCCAGCTTTGATCTGGAAGTTCCAACCTCCATTAAGGCTTCAGTAACTGTCACGCCTACAAGTCGGGGCCAAGAGAGGACCCTGAAGACCCAAGATCCGGATGGGCTGCTTCTCTTGTTTCCTGGACCCTGGACGCTAGAGGTAGACCAAGGAGAGTTCTCCAGAGAACACTGCCGGACTGCACTGTGTCTTTCCCAGAACCTGCAACCTACCTATCCCTTCATTTGTAAGTTATGCCACTAAATAAATCTCCTTTTTAACTATGTGGAGTGGCCTTAATAATTTCACCAATACCACCACAATTAGTCTGCTTAATTCTATAATAGAGTCTGCATAACAAGTTTTATTTTGAGGTATTTTGCTTTCATTGGGCCCTTCTCAGTGTCTATGTTAAGCTCTATGTCTTTGGTTACTCTTTTTTAAACCTTGTTTCTACTAAGAGTATATGCTAATAAAATGTGATTATATTCTGTGTTCTTTGAGTTTCTTGTTACAAGTTCATAATTCTTTTCATGTAATTGTTTTTGTTTGGATTTATTCGTTTGTTTGTCTTTTTCAAGGCAGGGTTTCTCTGTGTAACAGCCCTGGCTGTCTTGGAACTCACTTTGTATACTAGACTGGACACGAACTCACAGAGATCTGCCTGCCTCTGCTTCCCAAGTGCTGGGATTAAAGGCGTGCACCACTACCTCCTGGCTCATGTAGTTGTTTATCTGTCATTCTTTCTGTTGGCATATCACGGTATATGTTTCTGTGCCATCTTTAGATATGCATTGTGGGGTCTCTGCACCATAAAGTATCCCTCGAAAGGTTTTAATTCATATTAACCTGTATGTAAATAGGAATATGTGTAAGTTTAGCCCCAAATTCTTTTAATTCATAGACATAAACAAATCTAGATGTAAACAATGCATGGTTCCTGCTCAGCTCACATACTGTGCTCTTATACAGACCAGGACTCTAGCCATAAATGATGCCACCCACATTTGGAACAGATCCTGCCACCTCAACCCAAATAAGAAAGTCCCTTGTAGGCATGCCCACAGACCAGAGTCTCTCTTTTCAGGTAAGTCTAAATTGTGTCAAGTGGAGAGTTAAAACAAACCATCCCAACATACCAGTAGATGACTCAATTGGTAGAGAAAAACAAAAGTAACCAAAGGGTTCCTCTCAAGATCCTAAGGGTAAACCACTGAGAAATTGACTAACTAGAAAAGACATGGTTAATTTTCTGCCACCTACATGGTTTTAAACATTCAACAAAAAAGTATAATCAAAGGGTAAAATAATTATTAGTATTACAAAAACCAGTTTTTACTAACTCCCTGGCTAGGATTCTTTTCTTTTTTAAACTTTGTTTTTATTTATTCAATATGTCTTTCACATCATGCATCTTGATCCCATTTATTTCTCTGTTCCTTTGCATTTACCCTCTGCCCCTGCAACTCCCCCCAAAATATGTCAAAATTTAAGAGAAAAGAGGAAAAAAATTAAATATCTCATCATGGACACTGTGGTGTGACACAGTGAGTCACACAGTAATGTAGTTGGAGTTTTCCTGTGTCCCAGCCTGCAGGTGGTCAGGACAAATCTCTCTCACCCTCCAGTCCTGCAGCTGTTTGGACCCAAGTAAACACACAGAGGCTTATATTATTTACGAACTGTATGGTCATTTGCTCAAGCTTGTTACTGACTAGCTCTTCCACTTAAATTAACCCATAATTCTTATACCATGTGGCTTGGTACCTTTTCCCAGTTCTGCCTTCACATCTTGCTTCTCATGGTGGCGGCTGGCAGCGTCTCCTGACTCAGCCTTCCTGTTCCCAGAATTCTCTTCTCTCTTTGTCCCGCCTATACTTCCTGCCTGGCTACTGGCCAATCAGCACCTTATGTATTAACCAATCATAGCAACACATTCACAGCATACAGCTATCCACAGCACAGTAAACCCCTTTGTCCATATGCCTTTACTTGCAAGTGTTTGTTGCAAAGAGCCGTTGGTGTGGTTCAAAGCCTCCGGTTTCTATTACACCATCAATGCTGGGCCCTCACTGAGACTCTTTTTGGATATTCTGTGTTGCCCTGTGTTATGGGGATCCTACAGCTTTGGGTCTGCAGGTCAGGCCTATTCATGTGCTCTAGCAGATCATAGATGGGGTAGATGTTGGGGCAAGCCAAGTCATAAGCCTGGTTCTGGGCCTGGGCAGCTGCAGGGTTGGTCAGCCTGCCAGTTCTCCCATGTCCTCACCACCAGGGTGAGCTCTCCAGCATTGCTCCAGCTAATTCACCCTTGCAGCAATGAGTGAGGGGTAAGGCCAGTTCTCTTGCTTTCACGCCCCTAGTGTCAGCTCTTCCATACCTTCACAATCAGGACCAGCTCTACTGTGTTACCCAGGTGAGGTGCAGAGGCCATTCTCCCAAGTGCTGCAGCTGGTGAGGAGCAGGGACATCCCTCCTGCTCTTATGACCCCAGGCCAGCTCCTCCACCTGTCTCAGGTGTTGATGGTGGGGGCATCTCTCTTCTGCCCATGCTGCCACAGTTACATGAGTAATGGGGACAGCTATCCCTTGCTCAAAACATTGGGGCTGGGTTACCCACACCTGCAACAACAGGGCCAGATCTCCTTTACTGCCTCAGCAAGAAGCAGGCTTTCCTGAGCACAGCAGTTGGCAAGGAGGAAGGTCATCTTGCTCCTCTGTTGCAGGTGGTAAGGGGGGGGGGAAAAGGGGGGGGGGGAATCTCTCCCCTACCCACACCACCACACGACAGATGAGTAGTAGGGATAGCTTTTTCACACTTACAACTTTGGGGCTGGCTCACTCACACCTCTGCCAATATGGGGTGCTCTACTGTGTTGCTCAGGTGAGGTGCAGGGCCTGTTCTCCCAAGTGTTGCAGCTGGTAGAAGGCAGGGACAGCTCTACAGCTCTTATGACCTCAGGGCCAGTTCTCCCACCTGCCTCAGGCGTTGTTGCACAGGGAGAGGGGAGAGGAGGGCAACTCTCCCCTGCCCATGCTGCTTCAAGACAGATGATTAATTGGGACAGCTCTCCCTTGCTTATTACTTTGGGGATGGCTTACTCACACCTCTGCCAATGGGTTGACTCTATTGTGTTGCCCAGGCAAGGTGTAGGGCCTGCTCTCCTGCTCTTATGAGAGCTCTCCCACCTGCCTTAGTCATTGATGGGTGGAGGGGAGGCTGGCTAGGATTCTTATCCATACCTGGTTAAGCTGGAGACCCTGGCATTCCTTAAGAAAAAGGCAGTTTTGCTGGCTGGTTAACTTGACACAAGTTAAAGTTATCTGGAAGGAACCTCAGCTTAAAAAAAATGCCTCCATAAGATCTGGCTGTAGGACATTCTCTTAATCAATGATTTGATGGGCGAAGATCTAGCCCATTGAAGGTGGTGCCATCCTTCTGCTTGCTGGTGGTCTTAGGTTCTATAAGAAAGAAGACTGAGTGAGCCACAGTGATCAAGCCAGTAAGAAGCACTCTTCCATGCCCTCTGCATCAGTTTTTGTCTCCAGGTCTCTGCTCTGTTTGAGTTCCTTTCCTAACTCCCTTCAATGATGAACAGTGATATGGAAGTGTATGGGAAATAAACCCTTTCCTTCCCAAGTTACTTTGATCATGGTGTTTAATTACAGCAATAGTAACTCTAAGACAGTAGTCATTCTAAGAAACCAACTTTAGCCAATTAAACTACCGGGTCTTACTACATACTCCAATGTCTGTTAAACTCCAGGAAATAACTATGTTCGCTTGTCCAGGATCAAACCTTATTTTCTAAAAAGCATTCAAAGTAGGCTTATTAAAGCAGTAAACCAATTGAGTAATTACACTTTCTCTTTAAAAGAGACCTTAGGGGCCAGCATCAACTGTGTAAATCTATAAGTTGGTGATACTCATTTCCTAATTTTAAAATAATTTGCTTGGGAGATTTCATAACCACTGCTCAATTTACCTTGTCTGCCATTAATAAACAATCTTTGCAAGCTGTTCCATTCTGTCAGAATTAATTTATCTGGTCCTAAATAAAAATCCAAATATAGTGTTAAAAATTTCTGTCATAGCTTGGTTGACATCCTTAAGGTTGACCTACTACCTGTACTTAATCCCATCTTCAAGACATACACCTTAACTTCTCCTATGAGTCTCAGACCTCCAGAAGACCCCAAGACATCACTGGAAAACTGGATACACTGATCAAGCATATCTAAATAGGTCTTTCATCTTGAGTCTCTCTTTCTTCATGGGGCAAAGTAGTAATGCTTATATTCTCCCCAATGGATACAACAGACTTGCTTTTCTGCTCTCTTTCCTAAAAGGTAAAACTTATCCTTTATACCAAGCCTGCTGTTGTCTTATTTCTTTTCACTGACAGAGTTTTAATTATTGTTTAGATGAGTGGCCACAGAAGGCCACTCTTATCCTTCTAGTGTAATTTTTTATGTTATACATTTTCAGTCCCTACATCATTCAATAGCTAAATGGGTTGATTTCTTTTATAGTTTAACAGATAATGGCTATAATGGATCTATAATGATCTTGTTTCCCTTAATCCCTTTCTCTTTGATTTAATTCTGTTTTGTATCTTTGGCTTTTGCTTATTTAACCTTCTGGTATGTTTGATATCATCTGGTGTTACAGATTACTAAGATTCAAAGGGCATCATCTCGGTGAATTAACATCAGCATCAACACCTGTCTTCCACTTTGGGAGACATCTCAATTTCTAAGTAATGTCACAATCCTGCCCTTTACCTCCTGTGACAGCAACTGTCTTTTCCAAAATGCTTCTCAAGACTTTTATACCTCATAGTCCTTCAGAACTATGATGGATCAGTGATGCCAACTAGCTTCTCTATACCATGTCCCACTCAATCTAAAGAAACTCTAGAACATGATGTTCATCCCTTGCCAATGATTTGACTTTTGCTGTAGTGGGTAGCTGTTCTATTCTAGCTATGACCTTGAAGCACCACCCCCTAGTGAGGTAGCAGGTAACTGTTACACCTGCCTATGACTTTGAAGTACATGACCCTGGGGCATGGCCGCTTTGTACCCTTAAGACCTAGGATGCACATATGAGGCTCTCTTCCCTACCTTGTGGTTTTGGATGCTGGGACTGAACAGGCAGATCTTGGAAGAAGATCAACTTGGGACATAGCTTGTCTTCCCCAGATCTTACATAAATGCCTATGCTATAGTGAGTTATCCCCTAATAAATTCTCTTGCTCATTAAATAGACTCCGTGGATTTCTTTTTTGTTGTTGTTGTTAATTTATTTATTTATTATGTATACAGTATTCTGCCTGCATGTGTCCCTGCAGGCCAGAAGAGGGCACCCGATCTCATTACAAGTGGTTGCTGGGAATTGAACTCAGGACCTCTGGAAGAGCAGTCGGTGCTCTTAACCACTGAGCCATTTCTCCAGTCACCCCCCACCCCCACCCCGACTCCATGGATTTCTTGCATTACCTTGCTGCTCTGTCAAGGGGGGGACCGTGGAGGTAAAATATAAACTAAAAGCAACTATCACCACACTTTAATAATTAGACCATGAATTCTTGATTGACAGCCAGACTCAGTGTCCTGTGAAGCTGACCTAGACAGTGTTCTATTGTTGTAGAAAAAACACCACAACTGTGGCAACTCTTATAAAAGAAAGCATTTAATTGGGGCTTGATTACATTTCCAGAAGTTTAATCCATTATGGTTATGGCAGGGAACATAGTAGCATGCAGGCAGACAAATGCTGGAGAGTAGCTGAGAATTCTACATCTAGATCCACAATTAGCAGGCAGAGCAAGACACTGGATCTGGCTTGAGCTTTTGAGACCTCAAAGCCCACTTCCAGTGACATGCTTCCTCCAACAAGACCACACTTCCTCCATCAAGGCCATGTATCCTAATCCTTTCAAAAAGTACCACTCCCTATGAGCCTATGGGGACCATTTTCATTCAAACCACCACATTTTAATCCCCAGCCCTCATAGGCTTGTAGTCATATTATAATGTTAAGTGCATTTCTTTCAACTTCTAAAGTCCCTATAGTCTATCACTGTCTCAACACTGCTTAAATGTTCAAACTTCAAGGTCTCCTATAAGACTCGAGGCAATCTCTTAAGTGCAACACTGTGTAAAAATCAAAATAAAAAAGCAGACCACAAACTTGCAGCTTACAATGGCACAGGATATACATTACCATTCCAAAAGGGAGGAAAGGGATCATAATGAGGAAATATTGGGCCAAAGCAAGACCTAAAACCAGCAGAGCAAATTCCAAACACTGCATCTCCATGTCTGATATCAAAGGGCTCTTCAGATCATCAATTTGGTTCAGCTTTGTTGACTGCAACACACTTCTCTCCTTAGACTGGTTCCACACCCAGTCTGCAGCTTTCCTGGGCAGGTAGACCATGATTCTGGCATCTCCAACTTCTTGGGGTCTCCAAGGCAATCCAGGCTTTACCTTCACAGCTTTATGCCTTTCTGGACTTCCATGTGGGGACACCCCTGGCACATGCCTGGCCTCAGCATCTTTCCTTAGTTGCAGAGGGAGATTACATAACCTCTTTCTTATATCCCTTACTCTAACGACAGAACTATAGGGCTGAGTCTTCCAAGTTCTGTTGCTTGCTGGGGCTGGAACATGGTCCCCTCATTCAATTACATGTGCATCAGCTTTCTGTTGTTGGTTTTCTTCAACGGGTAAGCTTTTTAAAATTCCTTTCACAAGTTAGAAGCTTAGCTGGGTGGAGTCACCACTCCCTTTATTCCATTTAGCACCAGGCCTTTCTTTAATCTGTTTATCTCCTTGAAAGCAAGACTTAGCTCCATTTCACTTCGTAGTGCCCCTTTTTTCCTTAAACTGTATGTTTTATATTTTTCATTGCTCAATTGCTTCTTTTCATCATAGATCTGTGTAAGACTGGCCTCTAGTAACAATGTGGCACAGTTAATACTAGACTGTTTTGAAATTTCCTCTGAAAAACACCATTAATCCAAAACTCTTCAATTTAGCCTCAGGCAGACTTTTCAGACAATGGCAAAAAGCAGCCACATTCTTTGCCAAAATTATCACAAAAACGATCACTAGGCCACTTACTAATGTTCTTCTTCTTTGAAACCTCTTCAGCCAAACCATCATTAATCTACATTGCTTTCAGCATCACTGTCTTCCTTGCTTCTACTTGTATGGTCCATTAGCATCCAATTTCTTTCCTAATCCAAAGTGCCAAAGTCCACATTCTGCCAACAAGCAGCATGGTCTTGTTGTCACAGTCCCTGGTATCAACTTCTGACTTAGTGTTCTATTACTGTGAAGAGACACCATGATCAAGGCAACTCTTACAAAAGAAAGCATTCAATTGGGGCTGGCTTACAGTTTCACATGTTTAGTCTATTACCACCATGGTGGGTAGCATAGTGGCATGGAGGCAGACATGGTGCTGGAGAGTAGCTGAGAGTTCTACATTCGGATCTGCAGGCAGTAGGCACACCAAGACACTGGACTTGGCTTGAGCTTTTGAAATCCTAAAGCCCACCCCCAGTGTTACACTTCCTCTAACAAGGCAACAATTACTCCAAAAATGCCACACATCCTAATCCTTTCAAATAGTTCTGCTACCTATGAGTCTATGGGTGGCATTTTCATTCAAACCACCACAGGTGCCGTAAACAAGTATTTAGAAACTAACTCCTAATGACCCATGGCTCTTGACCCCAAATAGATAGTTTGAAGAAACACACAAGAGAGCTAAAAAAAAAAAAAAGCTTATCACTCCACACCAATGGCTTAAGAGATAAGAGTACATAATTACCCCCTAACTGCTATAAACTTATAGACTTATACCTTCTATGCTTAGTCTTCTACCATCTCTCAGATATGTGATACAATTTTTTTCTCCTCAGATTACCCACTGTGTCTATACATCAGCATATTTAATATACTTTTAACTCTATTTCTGTCTTTATAGTAAATATCATTTACAGCCAAGTGTGTCATGGCTTGTAACCTTTGTCTGTGAACAGCACACTGTATTAATCAGAGTTTATAGAATGGATATATGTGTGTATATATATATATATATATATATATATATATATATATGAATATGTATGGATTTATTAGAATGGCTTACAGATTGTGGTCCACCTAGTCCAACAATGACTATCTACTAATAAAAGGTCCAGTCAAGTAATTGTTCAGTCCACAAGGCTGGATGTCTCAGTTGGTCTTTAGTATAGGTCAGAATTCCAAAGTAGGCTCTAATGCCAGTGAAGGAACAGAATTGTCAGGAAAACTGAAAGTAAGCAAAGAGAGCAAGCTTCCTTCTTCCGTGTCTTTTATATAGGCTGCCAGCAGAAGGTGTGGCCCAGATTACAGGTGGATCTTCCTACCTCAAAAGATCCAGATTAAAATAGATCTTCCCACTTTGAATGACTTATTTAAGAAAAAAGAAAAATCCTTCACAGGTGTGTCTAGCCCCTTGAATTTCAGTTAATCCCAGATGTAGTTAAGTTGACTCCCAAGAGTAGCCATCACACACACCTTAACTTTCTGACTTGTCTTTTTCTCTGAGTCATTCTCACCTTGGATTTTAGGAACAATGGGTCTCATTGATGAGTCAGAACAACAACATTTTTTTTTATAGCCAGCAATGCTCCTTATGGCTGATCCTGAGATACTGATCAACATGGCCACCATTTGACTGAGATTTCCTCTGTCTACTTCTTGACCTTCTCCAACTTTTAATACTTCTCCCATAGGATCCCAATGATATGAAGCATAACATGTTATGTGAGATTTAGTAATCAAGATTGGAATAAAAGAATCAGCTTTTGTCAATGGCCAGCTATCAGGGGAAATTGGGACTGCATTTTAAATTGCAGCCTGGAAAATTAATGTAGCTTGTGAATATTTTTGTCATTTAATACATTCTGACAGCACAGAAAGTCACAAATGTGTTTCTCTATGTTTCAGGCATAGTATATGTTCCAACTGAATTTATGTTGCTGTGATAAAAATACCCTGACAATAAACAACACAGGAGTGAAAGGGTTAATTTCAGCTCACAATTTTAGGTTATAGACCATCACTGTGGAGAATTGTCTTAGTCACTGTTCTATTACTGTGAAGAGACACCACAGACCAAGGCAACTCTTACAAATGAAAGCATTTAATTGGGGGGATTGCTTACACTTTCAGAGAGTTAGTCCATGATCCTCATGACTGGAAGCAGACAGGCAATGGTGTTGGAGCAGTAGCTGAGAGATTTCCATCCGAATCCGTGAGCAGAAGAGACACAAAGATTGAGACTGACATGGGTTTTTGAAACCTCTAAGTCAACCCCCAGTGACACCTCCTTCACCACATCTCCTAATCTTTCCCATACAGTCCCACTAAATTGGGAACAAGCATTCAAATATATGTGTTTGGGTAGGCACTCCACCCCAGCCCCTGGCATCCTGGCGTCCCTATACCCAAAGAGTCTGGAATGTGCTGGTGGAAGATCCACCTCAACTCCCCTTCCCCATCTCTTTCCACAAACCTGCCCCTTCAATGCCCACCAAACACGCTCCTCCCCAAGAGAGGCTCAAGACCACTCCCACAGGGTATTTAAGCTGCATTCTAGAAAACAGACAGTGTTTTTCCAGTCTCTTGTCCCTGTCTCCTTTCTGGGGGGCTGGAGAATCACTTGGGAATGTTTACTCATTAAACCAGGGCCTTTTCTAACTTGGTCTGATTTGGTTTGATTTGGATTGCTACATCGGCAGAGAGGCCTATTGGGGTGCAAAAACCTTCCATCTGGGGGTTCCACCGATTTTCTCTCACCAGGCCGAGGCTGCATGGTGGGTTGATTTTCCCCCACTGGCCCAGGGCTGCGTGTTGGGAAAACAGCCCTCTCCCCCACACCTGCTCTCCAGCAGACTAAGATCAGCTTTCGGCTGGGTAAGTTGCTGTTTCCAAGTTATTGCCTAAGAGGCCCAGGACCTCTTCGATTTTTGGGGTGTCCTGCCAGTCACACCAGACCTCCAACCTGTTCTGGAGCAAAGGGCTGCCTTTGTTCTGTGAGACCTCCTCTCCAGAAGACGTTCTGTTGAAGGGAATCCCCCACCCCCATTTTTTGACCCAATTCCTACCACAGTGCATGCATTGCGTTAGGCTTCGGGTTCCTGGCATAGACTTGTGAAATGGGCACTTGCCATTCAAAGCCTGACCCCCAAATGCCGCTGTCATGTCTTACAAAAATCTATTCAAATTGGGGTTATCTGATACCATCTGTCCTAATAGCTTGGTTTCTCTGAGGACTAAGGCCTGGCCACAGTACGCTCTCCTTAACCAGTCAAGGTGGCCTCCTAAGAAAACCTTTGAATTTTCCATCCTCCTTGATCTTGAAAATTTTTGTCAGCTTGGAGGTAATTGGACAGAACTGCCCTACATCCACAGTTTTTGGATTTTGCGTTCTGCCCTCCCTACAGCAGCCAATGTCCCACAGCATGGGTCTTGTTGGCTAGGGTCATGGCACATTCAGATTCCTGCCTATCCAGGAACTGGGGTCCTGAAAATTCCAATCCAACCATGCTGCCAGGGACACTGACCCCTCCCCCACTTCCTCCGAACTCTACCTACCCAACCCCCTCCTACCAGGCCACAAATTGAAGACCAAATCCCTCCTCCTTACCCTTCTTCCTGACTTCCCCTCCCCCCTATCTCCCAATGCCTCAACCTTAATCCTGATTCTCTTTTACACACTGGCCTAACACCCCTAAATCTTTCCCAGTTTCTTCTCATACTCAGTCTCACCAGACTCCTGCCCTTCTCTGCCCTCTCTGAGAGGTAAGTGTAACCAATAGAATTGAGTCCCTAGAGAAGAGACCTCATGGTTTGTTGACTCCTGCAAGGTATGGAAATGGTCTTGGACAAAGTTGTTAATTTTGATAAGGTCCAAGAGATTACATAGCTAGCTGATAAAAACCCGGTCATTTTTCTGAACTGGTTACAAGAGACCATGGTTCAATATACTTGCCTTGACCCAGCCTTCCCAGGGGGAGCCACAGTCCTGGCCACCCATTTCATTTCTCAGTTAGTGTCAGATATTTAAAAAAAAAATTTTTAAAGGCTGAGGAGGGGCCCCAAACTCCCCTACAGGAATTGGTAAAAATGGCTTTTAAAGTTTTTAATGGCAGCTGAGTCAACCCGACAGACAAGGTTACAACAGAAGGCTATGCTCCAAGCCCAAGCCTCAGCAGCAGCTCTGAGGCCACCAGGGCCCCACAAGGGGGACAAGGGAAGTTGGCCACAAGGCCCCATCCTGCTGGAGCTCAGCCCAAGTCAACTCTGTCAGAAACCTGCTTCAAATGCAGCAAGCAGGGCCATTGGTCATGGCATTACCCTCATCCCCAGATGCCCAGGAGGCCGTGCCCTGTCTGCTGACAGCCTGAGTACTGGAAATCGGGATGCCCCCATGCAGGCTCATCCTCTATGCCATGCCACAGAGGTCCAGCTTCACCATCATCAGCATCTGAGTCTCTTCTGGCCTTTGAACTTCTAAGCCTGGGGAGGATTAACATGGCCTAGACCTGCTGGCTCCCATTACTCTTTCCGAGCTTAGGGTGATGCTGCAGGCAGTGGGTAAGTTCATTGTCTTTCTTTTGGACATGGGAGCTACCTATTCTGTTTTGACATGGGGTCCTACAGTTCCCTCGCCAATTTCTGTCACAGGGGTGGATGGGATCCCTTCCTTCCCACTTAAGACCCTGACACTTCCCTGCATTCTTGCAGGGAGATTTTTCTCACACTCTTTTCTGGTTATATCTGCTTGCCCTGTACCTCTACTTGGCCAGGATATTCTCAGCCACTTTGGGGCCACACGTACCTTAGCCACCACACTCTCCTCAGTATTTCACGGGTCCATTCACAGGGGTCCCTCCAGATATATCAGCCTCTGCACCAGCTTTGAGAACACCAACCTGGCGAGGATTGGCAGTGTCATGGAGCTTCTATCGGAAGCTCTCAACATCTCCTGAAAGCTCCACATTCACCATCACCCACAATCCTAGGGAAAGGTTGAGAAGCCAATGGACTCAAACAATAGCTCACCAAGCTCTCCATTGAACTGAAAAACAGATGCTTGAGGTCTCCAGGATGATAATTAACTGGATGCTCCTTCTGATAGGAATTCTAGCCATGCCCCCCATGGTCGCGCATGCCCTGGTGAGATACTTAGTCATTTCCAGCTAGTCATTTCTGGGTCATACGTCTTACACAACCCATGCACTGCATGGTCACTTAATCATGCGTGGTGTGACCATGTGATCTATGCGCATGTGTGGAGTAACCACGTGGGCCTGTGTGAGCATGTGTGGGTTGGTCCTTACAAAGGCAGCCCCCAAATCCCCCCCTTTATGCCCCCTTCCCCCACACATGTCCTTTCAGCAGGCCTGATCACATCTATCCCTTTCTCCTTGTCTTAATAAAACTCTTGTTAGTGGATTCTGTTGTGTTTCGTGACTTTTCCTCACAGGGTAAGAGTGCCGCTAAAAACCATCACCTTCACTCATACTTCCTGCTGAATGTGAGCCCACCAACTCCCAATTCCCCACTTCCTCACATTGTTCCATGCCCACAGGAAGTAACCAGACTGGAACCGGCACCACTATTCCCAGAGTCTGGAATGTTCTGGTGGAAGATCCACCTCAACTCCCCTCCCCCATCTCTTTCCCCAAACCTGTCCCTTCAAAGCCCACCAAATGCAGCTCCTCTCCCAGAGATGCTCAAGACCACTCCCACAGGGTATTTAAGCTGAATCCCAGAAAACAGACATGTGTTTTTCCAGTCTCTTGTCTCCATCTCCTCTCTGGGGGGCCAGAGAATCATCCAGGAATGCTTTACCCATTAAACTGGGGCTTTTTCGAATTTGGTCTGATTTGGTTTGATTTGAATTGCTGTGTCGGTGAAGAGGCCTATCAGGGTGCAAAAAACTAATCGATATGAGCCTGTCAGGGCCATTTTCATTCAAACTACCACAGGAAGTCAAGGTGATAGGCACTTGAAACAACTTTTAGTTCCTCTATTATATAGACATCAGCCATCAGTTCCTTGCCTAAGTGACTCAATTTTCTAAAACAGAAGTGTGGTTCATTTTGAGTCTAATAGTGAAAACAAAAAGGACTACATACTATTTATGCAAATAAACAAATACATTCTGCCCAAACCATGAGTCAAAGAGTGATAAATTACTTATGCAAATAAAGCATTACCACTTGTATAGAATAGTACAGTATAGTATAGTATTTTGATTTATTATAGTAAATCAGGAACAATGTGGACACATGGGCTTATGAAGGCTATATTGACAATAAAATCAGGTCTATAAATTTATTGTACACAGCAGACCAAGAGATAAAGTGCTAATCCCACCAGTTGAAAATAAGACCACTATCACAACTTAAAGCCAAATTTGAAGCAAGCTCTAATGAAATACTGGCCAGGTGGATAGGCTCTGGCTAGGTCCATCTCTGGGTTTCCAGATGACCCCAAGGCATAATTTGCAATAGCTTAAGAATTTCCCATCAGATCCAATCAGGGACATACCTGACAAATTTCCTGCCTGTGAACCTCCCGCTCACATATGATCAAGGACATCCGGTGCAGATGCGTCAAAACATGTGGCTTGTTACTTCCCATAAACAATAGCCTATTTCAGGAACTATTGTCCTTAGGCAAGGGGCTTGCAGATCAGAGGCATTTTTGTTTCGTGGATGTCTATGGCATGGCAATTGAAATTTAAAATGTAACTTTGACTCTTACAAAAGTCACCTCTCACCTGGATTATATAAAAGGAGAAACACCAAATGCCAGGGCTGGACAGCATTCACCAATCTGTCGCTACCTGGTGTGTGAATCAACAAGAATCTATGACAAGGAAGTGCTGACTCTGCAGGATGCCTCTGATCTGCCTGTTGATGAGACCCATTTGCTTTGCCAAGCCTTTGTACCTAACTCTGTGACTAGAACATGCTCTGTGCCCTGGTTTATTATGTTAATATATTAGCTGACTACTTCAAGCATTCCTTTGCATTTGAATTAGCTTTGCTCTTGTCTTCAATAAAGCCTTTTAAAACTGTATAGCTGCATTATTCTTTCTTAGTAACTATAAAATTCACATCATCTTGTGAAGTATAATGTTGATCTGAGAGTTAGTACTGGCATTGAAGATTGGGACAAAAGAACTTGGTAAGAGATATCAAGTTGAAATCAGGAATCTTTGATGAATTAAAGCCAATGAAAATGATTTGCCTTATGAATTTATTGCTATTCAATGAATTCTAACATTGTGGAAAGATCCAAACATGTTCATGTTTCTGACATAACTTGCTCATGACATATGATCTATTTTCTTTCTTTCTTCGAAGTGTTTGCACAAACTGTGACTTGCTCTGGATTTTCAAGTCTTGGCTCCCTTTCGTTCTCGAGATCTTGGCTAAACTTGTCTCCAGACTTTTGTGTACCCTTCCTTTTAACATAACTTTGCATAATAATTTGAGTTGAGCAAAGCTGCAAGAAGGAAAAAAAAAAACCAAAAAAACCTCAGTATAACTGTTGCTTAACAAGTAAAAAAATGTTTTTCTCTCACACACGACATGTATTGGGTCTAGATCTGATAGTGTTGCCTGTCAGGAACAATACTATGTTTGGCCTGGGCTCAATATCTCATTCATATGTTACAAGTAAGGGAAGCCAGGAAAGCTGATCATTATTCTGGGTGACCACAAGCAAACCTAACCAAAATTAGAGGACAGGTTAAAATGGGCATGAGAAACAATTGGTATGGTTGTTCTCACTGGAATGTGGCTCTGGCCTTACTCATCTTCCCAGTCCATGTGATCTCTGTCTATGGAATACATATATGACATTTGTAGAATGCACTGTTGGAGACAGACAGAGTTTATTACAGTGTAAAGAGAAGGAATTTCAAGGAGTCTCATGTGTCTAAAGTGAAGATTGGACAATGGCCAAAGAGACCTTGTCTCGATACACAGTTTGAGCAGGCTT
Organism: Peromyscus attwateri; assembly: GCA_902168425.1. Taxonomy (NCBI): domain Eukaryota; kingdom Metazoa; phylum Chordata; class Mammalia; order Rodentia; family Cricetidae; genus Peromyscus; species Peromyscus attwateri. The sequence goes on from CABHPP010140978.1 coordinate 24,409, forward strand.
TATACAAGCTCTGAAGCCTCTGGAACTTTTCTGTCCAGGTGATTCACAGACCCACTGGGTTGGACCCTTTATAGGAGGTCATAATGCTATATTCAGGTTCTTTAAAAAATATTTCTCGGGGGCTGGAGAGATGGCTCAGCGGTTAAGAGCACTGACTTGTCTTCCAGAGTACCCGTGTTCAATTCCCAGCACCCACATGACAGCTCACAACTGTCTGTAACTCCAGGATCCAACACCCTCACACAGACATATATGCAGGGAAAAGACCAATGCACACAAAATAAAAATAAATTTATAAAAAAAAATATTTCTCTCTCTCTCTCTCTCTCTCTCTCTCTCTCTCTCTCTCTCTCTCTCTGTGTGTGTGTGTGTGTGTGTGTACAAGCACAATTGTGCATGATTGGATTGAGGAACCTGCCTGACTCCATTTTGAAAACAGGAGCCATTATGTTGTTGTTATGCCCAGATTGTGGGAACCTCCAAAAGACCAATACGGAGACCAAATCTCATATATAAAAGCAAAGAGCCTTTGTTTTTCAAGCTAAGAGCTTGGTCTCTCTGTCTGTCTGATGCAGCAGTGAGAGCAGAGAGCCCTGAGCTCAGGTGGAGTAGAATTTTTATCATAGCAGAGGTTGGGGTGAAGGGATTTCTAGGTTCAGGATCCTGATTAGCTGACATTTGTCTAGGGGTATCTGTAAAACAAAAATAGGTGTATGCTAGACTCAGGGACATCTGGCTACTTTATCTAATGGCTGAAATGTTTGAGATGTCAGGTACTTCCCCTTAGATATAGCCCTTCCCTAGGTGGGGTCAGCTTATGGCTTTTCCTGGGTCAGGGTGCTGCCTGCCAGTAAGCCTGTCACAGAAGCTGTGTCTGGGTCTGTAAGCCTGTCATGGCAGCTATGTGGTCAAGCTGTTTTGGGGCCCCTCTACATTTCCCTTCACAAGTACTTGTGAAGGTTCAAGGGTATTGGGACCTAAGAACCATTAGCTAACAGATTTTTCTAGGAGAGCGACATCTTATCTATTGCCATTCTTAAGGCCCTGTTGTAGTTCTGATCTTTGAGTATAAAAGGGAAAAATCAGTAGCCATCTTGAGAGAGGCTTCCCCCTCCCCTCCTCCAAAGGTATTTGCTGACCAGCAGTTTTAGAAGTGACCAGAAGTTGAACTTATAAGGCTAGGACAATAAATCTATGTATCCTGGACTTGGCAAAACAAGATATGGGGAGTAATGGGCTTAACTGACAAGAAGTTGACCTTAAAGGAGAGTAGGACTGGAACAATAAATCTGAATGTATATATCCTGGGTTCAACAAAAGTAGGACACAAGGAGTAAAAATTTATGTCTCTGTAGATACCCTGAATCCTGTTAGCCATCAGTAACTTCATGCTTATAGTTCAGCCAGTAACTTCAAAGAACTACCTCACCCCCAGCCCCCTGGTCCAATCCCAAGCTGCATGTAAACCTTTCCTATATAAACCCCTTCAAATGAGTGCTCGGGGAGTTCTCCTCTACCCACTGTGTTGGATGTTGGACGCATAGACCAAGTCCCGGGCTTGCTTTTGTTATTAAAACACCTCTGTGTGCTTGCATAGGATATCGGCTCTGTGGTGGTCTTGCTTGGGGGTCTTGTGACCTGGGCACAACAAGTACAACCAGAGTATAATCTTATATAATACCTCTTTGGTTCTGCACAAAGAAGGTCAAGTGTCTTATCTTATTGAAGAACCATTTCAGTTAATAAATTTATCAACTGATAATTCTGAACCTATTTTCCTGGTATGTATTGTTAAAAATAAGTTTTTATTTACTGTAAGAGCTGGGTTGCTCTCTGTTTCCTGGTTTCCTGGAACCTGACCTTCTCTGACCCATGACTTTGACTTGTTTTTGAGAATACCCTAACTTTCCCTGACTCTCTCTGACCCTTACTGAACCCTCCCTAATTACATGGTGACCACATAATATTTTTTTTTTATTTCCTTACTGTCCCATTGTCTTTCTTCTGTAAATCTGCTTTGCCACCACTCATGATTTTGCTCATTAAAAGGGGTCCAATAAATGGATTTGGGGCTGCTCTCTTTAACCCAACTTAGGAGGCAGTTGCTGGCCAGCTCTTGGGTGCACCCCAATAAAAATCTGGCTTGCTTCAAATTTGGCTCACATTGTGGTAGTGGTCTTCTTCTCACCGATGGGATTAACAGAATGTCAAGGACAATTTTGGGAAGTAGATCTCTCTTCCACTTTATTGAGGCTTGTTTCTGCTGGGCTGTGTGCTCCAGGCTAGTTGGCCTGTGAGCTTTAGGAAAATGCTTCTGTTTCTGGCACCCATCTTACAGAAATGTGATTACAGATTCGTACTACTCCCTGGCTATTTACAACAGTTCCAGCGATCAAACTCAGGTCTTCCGACTTGAAGCAGGTCTTTTTACTGATAGAGGCATCTCACCAGACCAATGCCCTTGTTCTTCATCAGACAGTCTCCTACCGCACAGTAATCTGAAGCCAGGTTATATAGTTAGTTATCCATTGATCCTGGCACATATCCAGAGATATGACTTAGGTCCCTTTCCACTGATTAGTCATTAGGATATTGCATGGTCCTTGGCTTTGCTTGGCTTTACTTGGCTTTTATTGTGAAGGAGGAATCTAGCCTAAAGTTCTTCATGCCTGGAAATAGCTACATGAAAATATTCATTAGTCTGTTGTCTCACAGCATTAAATTACAGTACTAAGCCTTTCATAGAAGCCTTCTTTGATCACTCAAGCTAGAGGAAATTTCTTTAATAATTTGGGTTGGTTCACTACAAATAACACAGTATAAAAAGTACCTTAACAAGAAGGCAGTTTTATTTCCATTCACAGGCAAGCCATACAACCACTTTGGGATTTCACCTTAGTCTGTGTTGTCTAGAAAGGGAACAATTTACATCAGGCAGAAGACTAGTCTAGCCGCCACCTTTTTGCTAAGGTGAAGTTTTACTGAAGCACAGCCACACCTCTTGATTAGAATGGTATTTATGGTTGCTTTCTTGCTACTGTGCTAGACTGATGGCTTGCAACAGAGACTATATTGTCCATTAAGCCAAAGTCATTTAGTACCTGGCCATTTACTGAAAAAGTCTATGTGTACTGGTTAGCTTTTGTGAACTTGACCCAAGCTAGAATCACCTAGTGAGTCTCAATTAAGGAATTGCCTCCATCAGATTGTCCATGGACACATCTGTGGGATGTTTTCTTAATTGCCAGTTGATACATGATGGTCCAGGCCACTGTAGGTGGTGCTAATACTAGTTAGGTGTGATTGGCTGTATAAGAACTGCAGCTAAGCAGACCAGAGGAAGCAAGTCAGTAAGCAGTATTCCTCATGGTCTCAGCTTGGGTCCTGCCTCCAGGTTCCTGTCTTGAGTTCCTGCTCTGGCTTCCCTCATTGATGGACTGTGATCTGGAAGCCCAATAAGATGCTCTCCAAGTAAAAATATCTAACAGAAAAAAAACTGACTCCAATGGCTATGATTATTTGTATCATTTCTGAAAGAGATAATTGAGATTGTACATACATGAAAGAACTTTGAGAAGGCAAAATGTACTAATGCTAAATGGTGGCCAGATATTATCTTGCGTGAGGGGCAAACCATAAAACAAATACCATCATAAAACTGGGCACAGATGGGAAATGTGAATTAAGAAAACACAGACTTCCAGAGTATTTTGAATCTACAATTTGCTGAGAATATATAAACATGTATGTGTGTATATTCACATATTTATATATATTCAACAATTTTTTTTTAGTTTCTGCTAAACAACCAGCATTTAAGTTAGAGATAGAGCTGTAGACATGTGAGGCACACTTCCAGGGAATGTATGTACTGGTACTGGGGAAGACTCTGGAAACAAACATGAAATAAAGTGGTGGCAGTGATTTAAAAAACATGATGAGGTAGACGATCTATTGGCTATTTTATATTAGAAGGTCCAGAGGAGCCTTATTAATTAGGGGACATTTTAGCTGAGATCTGACTGCAAGAAAGAATCAGCCAAAGCAACCTCTGCAGAGCATGCATGGAATGAGTAAGAGCAAGATTTCTTGGGGAAGCATGAAAGTGAGACCAGGGAAATGGGGCTAGGAGAGGGCCAGCCCAGGAGAACTCTGTCCTCGACTCTAAGCACCACAGTAAACCACGGGGGGATTCTGAGCTGAGGAAGTGAACAGCCCTTGTTATAAAAACACTTCGACTGCAGTGCTAAGAGATTCTTAGCACAAAACCGTCTTTATCAGGTTGGTCTGCGAGAACGTCTGTGAGGGACTGTCTTGATTCTTAATTGTTGCAGGAGAGCCCAGACCATGTGGGTGGCACTGTCATTAGGCAAGTGGTCCTGGGCTGTATAAGAAAACTAGTTAAGCCTGAGCCTGTGAGTGAGCAAGCCAGTGAGCTCCATGGGTTGTGGTGGTATTGTGTTCCCCAAAATATTGTGTACCTTAATAAACTTATCTGGGGTCAGAGACAGAACAGCCACAATATTAAACATAGAGGATAGGCAGTGGTAGCACACGCCTTTAATCCTAGCATTCCAGAGGCAGAAATCCATGTGTTCAAGGATACACCCAAGCATGGTGACCCACGCCTTTAATCCCAGAAAGCGAGCCTTTAATCCCAGGGAGTGGTGGTAGAAAGCAGAAAGGTATATAAGGCGTGAGGACCAGAAACTAGAGGCATTTGCCCTGGAGAGGCATTTGCCCTGGAGAGGCATTTGCCCTGGAGAGGCATTTGCCCTGGAGAGGCATTTGGCCTGGAGAAGCATTTGGCCTGGTTAAGCATTCAGGCTTCTAGCAGCAGTTCAGCTGAGAGTCATTCGGATATGAGGACATAGAGGCTTCCAGTCTGAGGAAGCAAGACCAGCTGAGGATCCGGCGAGGTGAGATAGCTGTGGCTTGTTCTGTCTCTCTGACTATCCAGCATTTCACCCCAATACCTGGCCTGGGTTTGATTTTATTAATAAGACTATCTAAGATTCTTGCTACATCTGGCGCAGTCAGCATTGGAGACACATGCCCTTAATCTCAATACCAACCATAGAAGACCTGGAGGTCTGTACAGACAGGCAGTGACGAGGTAGTCACGTAGTTGGGTTTACAACCAATGAGAAGGAAGAACAAGGACTCTTTATAAGACAACTGCACAGGAAGAAACTTTTTTCGGAGAGGTCTCTTGGCGGGAGAAGCTAGCTGGCAGAAAGCGGGTAAGGCTCCTAGCTCTGACCTCTTGGGCTTTTATCTTTACATTGGCTCTGTGTTTCTTATTTAATAAGGCGGTTGGTTACATCTACAATGGGTTGTACCTCAAGCTGCAACTTGAGTTTCTGCTTTGACTCTCCTCAATAACAGATTGTGACCCGGAAGGGCAGCCGAAGCAATCCTCTTCTCCCTGTGTTGGAAGTTTTGTCATCTTTACACAAACTATAGTCACCTAGGAAGGAGGAACCTTAGCTGGGGAATAGCTTCCATCAGATTGTCCTATGGGTTGTCTACAGGACATTTTTTTAATGACTAATGGGGAAACATCTTACTATGGGTGTGCCACCCTGGGCAGGTGGTCCTGGTCTGAATAGGAAAGGAAGCTGAGCAAGCCATGGAAAGTTAGCTAACAAATGGTATTCCTCCATAGTTCATGCCTCAGCTCTGGTTTGAGTTTGCATCCTGACTTCCCTCAATGACAGACTGTGACCCAGCAGTGTAAACCAAATAAGACCCTTCCTTCTCATTCTGTGTTTTTGTCACAGCCACAGAAATCACTAGGGCCAGGCGGTGGTGGCGCACGCCTTTAATGCCAACACTTGGGAGGCAGAGCCAGGTGGATCTCTGTGAGTTCGAGGCCAGCCTGGTCTACAAAATGAGTTCCAGGAAAGGTGCAAAGCTACACAGAGAAACTCTGTCTCGAAAAAACAAAAAACAAAATACAAACAACAACAATAACAACAACAACAACAACAACAAAAGAAATCAAACTAGGACAGATGCCTATCTGTAACTAACTGTACCTCACTTGGAAGTACTTGACTCTGTTGTATGTGCCTTAAATCTCTCAGCTCATTTAATCCTTGACACACTGGTAATATTATTAGTACTTTGCAAACTTCTATCCATCTATCTATCTATCTCCTATCTATCCCCTATTTATCTATCCACCTGTCTTATGTTTGACTAGATATGAGCCAACTAATGGAAGACAACGCTAGCATTTGAACCTCGTAATCTTGTCTTCAGAATCTGTCCACCTATCTATCTGTATTAATCAGTTTTGTGTTAATATAATGAAATGAGACAGGCTAATTTCATTAAAAAAGGGGAAATTATTCTGTAATAAGGGGTTATCTCTTTTCCTCCACTTATTTACACTCATTTTTCTTTCTTCCTCATTTATTTTTTCAGTGCTGAGGATTTCACCTTGAGTTCCATCCATCACTATTATTTAGCATCAGTCCACATTATTGCCCATTCTTATTCTATCCTCAACTGTAACCCCATGCTACTCTGAATATTTGATTGAGAAATAGTTCCAGTGATAGCCACTAGGAGCTCTTTCATATGGTTTCTGTGTCTCTTTCACAGACTCCTATCAATACACATTTAAAGTTTTTATTTGTTTGGGACCAGGTAGATGCTCAGCAGGCAAGGAGCTTTTTGAACAAGCCTGATAACCTGAGTTCCATTCCTGGAATCCACAGTGGAAAGGTAGAACTGACTCTTAAAAGTTGTCCTCTGACTGCAATACACATGGCACACACACACACACACACACAGACGTACACACACACACACACACACCCCACACACGCAATAATAGAGAAAATATAATAAACTTTGGTTTGGGTTTTGTTTGTTTGACTGGTGCTTCTTATCTTTCACCATGAGTCGGATGCTTCAGACTCCCTTTGCTGATATCCTATAATCAGTCTTTCTTCTGAGGCTCCCAAGTGTCAGTTTCTTAGGAACAAATTTGCAGAATGTTTAGCAGCATCTCTAGCCTCTGTCCAATAGATGCCAATAGCCTTTCCTCATGTGGTTCTGAAAATGAGTATCTCCAGACCATGCTATCTTCTTCTATGGTGAAGAAGAATGGTTATAAGTTATGAACCCCTGCTAGAGAATGAGAGTGGCTGAAAGTTGCAGTGAGAGAGTATAGTGATAAGCGAGGGGGCTGTAGCAGAAGCCTCTGAATGTGTGTGCAGACACTGGGGAAGGATTCCCAGAGCTCTGCCAGAGGAGATGCCATTTGAACTGAGAATCATTTGTGATTCTCAGTGTGATTGATCAGTTATAATGATCAGATAAAAGGCTTGCTTTCATTATTCTCACATAAGTCTTTTATTTATTTATTTATTTATTTATTTGTTTGTTTGTTTGTGTGTGTGGTGTGCGCATGCGTGTGCGCATGTGTACATGCAGGTGCTCTCTCCTGTGTGGTCATGTATAGGCACCAGAGGTTTGCATCAGCTGTCTTCCTCTGTTCCTCTTCACCTCACTTTTTGAGACAGGATCTCTGACTGAACCTGGAGCTCTCTGTTTCAGATAAACTGGGTGGCCAGACAGCCCTTGGGATCCCCCGTCTCCATCCCTGCTACATTCTGCTTTTACAGGTTCTCATGCTTGTGCAGAAAGTTGGTTTTTTTCCCACTAAGTTGTTCCCAGCCTCAGTTCCACATTTTAATAGCAGGGATTACTATTATTTTTACAGTTGAAGAAATTAAGGGTCATAGGCACAAAGTAACTTGCTAAAGGTATGTGATCTAGGCTTGAAGGATCCAGTCAGACAAATAATTGGGGAACTCGTCTTCAGGGCACTAACATCTGCCTGTGATGCTCGTCAGGACTGTCTCCACCCTTCTACTTAGAAGTTCACACCACCTGTTGTGACTTTTCCTAGGGAGACAGGAACAATGTTTATTCACCCTGTCTAAGGCATCCACAATAGATTGCAGGAATGATTCCTGACAATCTAACTCAATGAACCAGAGTTCACCAGGATTACTTAGGGAAGTATGGATGACTCAAAGGTAGCTACACTGCCCCAAAGTCTAGGACAGTATGGGTGACTACTCTCAAAATTTGCTTCCTTGAAGCTCCTGCACTGTTTGTAGTCAGTTTCCCCACCGAGAGTATCCTTTCCCTAGGGTATTTACTGTTAGAGTTGTGAGAAGGGCTTCATAGTTTCTTGCAACTTCACGAGCTTCCTGTGACCTTTAAGTTTCTCGTCTTGAGCCTTTTTCCAGAAGTGAGTGTTTTAACTCAGAGGAAATAGCTGCACAGCACAGTTCATCTTAAGCTTATTTTTTCATTGAATTCTAGGCTCTTGAGATCAGGAACCACGCAGTGTTCGTCTTAAGTCTTCTTAGCACAATATCGGCAATGTGATAGTTACTGGATAAGTGTTTCATGGGAGAGTTAACATGTCCACATCACCAGTCCGCCTCTCACATCACTCCCTTAGCGCATACTACTTTCTGGGTAAACACTGTTCTCTTGCTGGTAGAGTACTCGTTTCTGGGCTCACTAGTGAGCACCCTGTGATCGTTCTGTTCCTATGCCTCATTGTTTTTTTCTTAACACTCCAAATGTGTTCAGAACCAGGACGTTTTCAAACAGATTATGGTGGGATGCACTGTGCCTTGGGTCAGAGATGCAAAAAAGGACTTCCTTGAGGAAGAAAAACCATGTTATATCTGATAGTAAAGTATCAGAATGTGTTACTATTTGTTTCCACACATAGTGCCAGTAACACAATTTGGACAACATTCTTCCCTAGACTCCTGTATTGTTTTAAGGGGTACATTTTATGAAAACCAGCCCAGGACAGCTTTTCTTTTCTTTCTCTTTCCCTCTCTTTTCTTTCTTGTAATTCTTTCCATGACTAATCCTAATTTCCATTTATTTTTTTATGTGGTGGTGGTGTCATCTTCATTTTCATTTATAAGCATATTAACAGGGGGAACATTCTGTATTTTGTTCCATTTATTTTTCCTACAACTTCTGGATCAGCTATTTGCAGGTGTAATGAAATTTTAAGTCTATTGAATTAGAAGTTAGTCTGTTTTCAAGACTCACTTTCTTTCCTTTGCTAAAATTCTGGTCTAATTTAAAAAACAGTAGATCATAGTTAAATAAAACTGTACCCAGGATAACCCTAATTTCCATATGCAGATTTATCTGCACTGACAGCCACCCCCTTCTCTCTCTCCCTCTCTCTCTCTTTCTCCTTTCCCTCCTCTCCATCTCCCTATTGCATTGTGTCTGACTGATTTTCAGAGCACCTTCGCTGTTTCTCCCTCTCATTCCCTTTCTGTGAAATATCTAGACAGGAAGGAGGTGGCTGCAGAGGCTGAACAAACAATCTCATATTCTGCCTGCAATGTCATCGTTCTTCCCCCCATTTCAGGGGGGTGAAGTTACCCAGGAAGGGATGCAGAGGAGCTGAAAAGGAAGGGGGGGTTCTCCAGAGGCTGCTGCGGTCAGGGGCAGGGACTGCCACCAGATGTGCCTGCTTTCCTGGGCTTTGATTCGAAAGGGACAGCAGGAGGAAATATTGAGAGACAAAAGCCTCGGTTGAAATGATCATTTTCTTTATTTAATATGGCAGCAGACACTCTCTGCGTAGGATCATCGTACCGAGCATAAACTGGACTTTCCTACTTGCCTCACAGGAGTCAGACAGATCCCTGTTTGCTAAATGATCATCCAAGGTAAGACCCCCTGCTTCAGATACTTGGTTATTTTCCTAAGTCAATTATATTTCTTAAATATATATATGTCATGTTCAGCCACAAACAGTGTGGTGGGGACAAATCAGTGTTAATCTGCATCTAAAGAGTTAAGAAAAAGCAGAGGTTTAATAGATGCAACTCAATTCTTAGAGGCTGGTTACTTTGTCAATGATGTATATGCTGTTTGTTTTTAGGGAAAATGTTTGCTTTAAGAACACGCTAATGCCATCACCATCCACCACTGGTGACAATAGTGCTGTTTAGACTCCTAAAAAAACTTTGCAAAAAGACAGTGAGCTACAGATGCATGTGTTACATTTTCAGCTCATCTACAAATATTAGACCTCTTATTAAAATGATAGGATTTTTTTTTTAGCAGAGAAGGAATGAATGCAGCATAATTAAGTACAGTATTTAATTTGGCTGTTGTGAAGCAAAAGAATAAGGTAATAATTTTTATTGTACTAATCAGTCTCAAGATGTTCTCTGTGTTAATTGGGTTAAAAAAATTGCAGTACTTATTAGAAATTCTAATTTCACAATGCAGTGCTGACAATAAGCGCAGCCAGTGAATTATTCACATCTTTAATTTGCTCACTTAATGACAGTGTTCTGTAATCAGAGTGCAGGGACTGCTGCCTATGCATTATGTATGATGCTCAGGACTTAAATGCAGGACATTATGAAGCTCTCAGTGGTTCAGTAATTAGTTTTCCACAAGACAGGATTTAGATATTCACAGATAAAAGTCCACAGTTGGATAATGCCAAGGTTGCACAACACAAAATAGCAAAGGGAAGGAAGCTCAAAGTTTAGATGAAAACTTCGTCTCTAGAGCTTGTCCACCGAGGAGACAGAATCACGTTACCTTCAACAGTTGCCTGGCTCCGATCACATGTTTGAAAACTGTGTTTGAACAAAGTTGTAGCAGGAAAGACATTTGCACGATTTCAGTGGACCAGAGGGGAAAGATAAAACCTTTTTAATTAGTGTTCACAGAAGCTGTGCAATATATCGTCCTAACAAGTCTGTGGAATGCTTAGCCGGCATTCTCAGTGTGCTTTGTAATTTAGTTAGTGCAAATGCAAATCAGGTTACAATGGTGTTTGGCTGGGACTGTGTTTATAAAAGGGTTACATGCCCAAATGGAGGTGGAGCTTGCTGATGGTTTTGTTCCAATGGCATCTGAAGGCAGGCTTGAGACTCAAATGAGATATGAAGTGAACCTGGGCATGAAAGGAAAAGTAGATTGGAATTGTCAGGGCAACTTAGACATTTCTTAGACTTGTCAGTTAGAGTTCATTTTTTGAATGTTCTGTCATAAATTTTATGCTTGAATGAACTATTCAGAAACATTAGCAATACTTAAAAGATGTATACAAACTTCAGGAAAACATTTCACATTTTAAAAGTTTAGCAACCAGCTAGGCATTTTTTAACGGAACTGTTTTAAGAGCCCATTGTTTGTTAAACTAGTATATTTTTGAAGACTGATGTTTAATGTTTACTAATGCAGCATCATTGCTTTATCATTTATCTGTCTATAATTTGCACTCATTTCTCAAACCCATGGATCAGAAATCTTAGTAAAAATGGGCAGCTGGAAATTAAAATTCACAGCACTTTTTAAAAGTACCATTTATAGCTTAGAAGATTTTTAAAAAGATAGTTGAATTGCAAAACAGTATAAGCAAGCACAGGGTTTAAAAGAATGAGATGCCAAATGAAAATATTAGGATTTCCTCTACATTTGAAAATTACTTAAATAAAAAGTAGGTAGACACAGTGACTCATTCTGTGGTCCCAGCTGCTGGGGGTGGATTTGGCGAGGGGCTAAGCCTGGAGGATTACTTGATCCTAGAGTGTTAGGTCCTGCTGAAAAGACCAACATGAGGAAACCTTGCTTTTAAGAGTCATGTCTCCAAAAGCTTTCTAACTTGTCATTGCCTGTAACTTCTGAAAGTGACTTCAACAGAGTAAAAGAAAATGTTTTTTCTTAGTGTGTATGATGCGTTTTACTTCTTTATAATACTTAGAACATTTTTGGTTTTTGGTGGGGTAATGTTTAATGGGGAATTCTGTCACAATAATTCTTGGATCTTTAACACAGAGATGTGATGGATAAAAGGAGCTTAAAGCATACAGATTGCTAGCTTATTTAGTGTGGTGAAATTGAATTGAGAGTTAGATTTCTTTTTACCTAGCCCAGGATTGCTAGCTTATTTAGTGTGGTGAAATTGAATTGAGAGTTAGATTTCTTTTTACCTAGCCCAGGAAGTCCAGGAATCAGGCTTCAATGCATCTCAGATTTCACTGTGGACTTTTGGTTATTTGGAGATCTGGTTAAAATCCTGAACCTGATTCAGTAGGTCTGAGTTGAGGCCCAGCACAATTTCCTGATGATGTAATGTGGCTGAATGTGGAAACCTTCATTTGGCGAGGTCTCAAATGCATCTTATTTCCAGTACATCTGGAAGGTAGGCCCAGTGCAATGGACCATCAGTGAACTCTAGTCTCCCTCCAGTTCTGTGTTCTAGTTCAGGTAGAGGAGCTTCCATTTTGGATTGCCAGCTTCAACTCTCTGCTGTCCCAGAGAGTCCCAACCTGTACAGTTGTAGCCCAGCTGCCTGCTGAGTTCTGGCTTAGAGCTTCTCTTATCACTTTGATTCCACAACTCTATTCACTAGAAGTGGCCTAGTCTACCTCTGTGGTGACACCAGCCCATCACTCTTCATCTACTTGTCTGCATCAGAATCAGCCGAGATGCTAAGTGCCCCCACCTCAAACATTCCACTCTACAGTGGATATTAGGACTACCTGCTTTTTTTCTTTAACAAAGGTCCAAAACTGATTCTGATGGACAGGCAGCACTTGTAAACAACTTCTGTAGGAGTTGTTGCTGTGCTTTGATTTCATAAGAACTCTTTGGAACGTGACACTGTCATGGCTTAGGTTCAACTTTTCTATACACTATGAACATTTTCTCTACTTGATGTTATCAATGAGAACATAACATAAGAAGAACACAGATCTTTGTTGAGCTAGCTTCAGGAAGTCTGTGTTGAGTGATTGGCATTAGAATTAAGTAATGAGTACATACCAGGTTTGTCTTTATTGGTCTGAGTTACCTCACTCAGGATGATTTTTTCTAGTTCTATCCATTTGCCTTCCAATTTCCTGATGTCATTGATTTTAACAGCTGAGTAATTCTCCATCGTGCAAATGTACCACATTTTCTTTATCCATTCTTCAGTTTAGGGACATTTAGCTTGTTTCTAGTTTCTGTCATTATGAATGAAACTGTTATAAACATAGTTGAGTAAGTGTCCTTATGCATCATTTGGATATATGCCCAGGAGTGGTATAGCTGAGTCTTAAGGAAGATTGATTCTCAATTTTCTGAGAAACCACCATATTAATTTCCAAATTAGCTGTACAAGTTTGCACTCCCACCAATAATGGAAGAGTGTTCCCCTTGCTCCATATCCTTACCAGCATGAGCTATCACTTGTACTTTTGATATTAGCCATTCTGACAGGTGTAAGATAGAATCTTAAAGTTTTGATTTGCATTTCCCTGATGGCTAGGGATGTTGAACATTTTTCTCAGCCATTTGAGATTCCTCTGTTGAAAATTCTCTACTTAGATCTGTACTCCATTTTTTAATTGGATTATTTAGTTTGTTGATGTCTAATTTCTTGAGTTCTTTATGTATTTTGGATATTAGCGCTCTTTCTGATGTAGAGTTGGTAAAAATCTTTTCCCATTGTGTGGGCTGCCATTTTGTCCAATAATGGTGTCCCTTGCCTTACAGAGCATTTCAGTTTCATGAGGTCCCATTTATTAATTGTTGATCTTAGTGCTATGCTATTGGTGTTCTGTTCAAGATATTGTCTCCTGGGCCAATGCATTCAAGGCTATTTCCTATTTTCTCTTGTATCAGTGTCAGTGTACCTGGTTTTATGTTGAGGTCTTGATCCACTTGGAATTGAGTTTTGTGCAGGGTGGTAGATATGGATATGGATCTGTGTGCATTCTTCTAACATCCAGTTAGACGAGCACCATTTGTTGAAGATATTTTCTTTTTTGCATTGTATATTTCTGGATTCTTTATGAAAAATCAAGTGTCTATATGTATGTGGATTTACATCTGGATCTTTGATACAATTCCATTGATTCATCTGTCTTTGTTTTGTTTTGTTTTGTTTTTGAGACAGGGTTTTGCTGTGTAGCTTTGCGTCTTTCCTGGAACTCACTCTGTAGCCCAGGCTGGCCTCAAACTCACAGAGATCCGCCTGGCTCTGCCTTCCGAGTGCTGGGATTAAAGGCGTGCCATGCAGTTTTTATTATTATAGCTCTGTAGTATAGCTTGAAATCAGGGATAGCAATACCTCCAGAAGTTCTTTTATTATATAGGAGTGTTTTAACTTTCCTGGGGTTTTTGTTTTTCTATATGAAATTGAATATTGTTCTTTCAATGTCTGTAAAGAATTGTGCTGGGGGAGGTGCTGGAGAGATGGCTCAGAGGTTAAAAGCACTGGTTGCTCTTCCAGAGGTCCTGAGTTCAATTCCCAGCAACCACATAGTGGCTCACAACCATCTATAATTTGATCTTGTGCTCTCTTCTGGCGTGCAGGTATATATGTAGGCTGAACACTGTATACATAACAAATAAATCTTTAAAAAATAATTGCATTGGGATTTTAATGAGGATAGCATTGAATCTGTAGATGGCTTTTGGTAAGATGGCCATTTTTACTATGTTAATCCTACTGATTCATGAACATGGGAGATCTTTCCAACTTCTGATATCTTCTTCAATTTCTTTCTTCAAAGACTTGAAGTTCTTGTACAGGTCTTTCACTTGTTTGGTTAGAGTTATATCAAGATATTTTATATTATTTGCAGCTATTCTAATGGGTGTTTATTCCCTTATTTCTTTCTCAGCCCATTTGTCATTTATACATAGGAGGGCTACTGATTTTTTTTTGAGTTAATCTTGTATCCAGACACTTCACTAAAGGTGTTTATCAGTGGTAGGAGTTCCCAGGTAGAATTTTTGGGATCACTTATGTATACTATCATATCATCTGTGAATAATGATACTTTGATTTCTTCCTTTCCAATATGTATCCCCTTGATTTTCTTTAGTTGTTTTATGGCTCTTGCTGGAACTTTAAGTACTATATTGAATAGATATGGTGAGAGTGGGCAGCCTTGCTTGTTCCTGATTTGAGTTTAATTGCTTTGAGTTTCTCTCCATTTAATGTGATTTTTGGCTATAAGCTTGCTGCAAATTGCCTTTATCATGTTTAGGAATGCCCCTTGTATCCCTGATCTTTCCAAGACCTTTATCATGAAGGAGTGCTGGAGTTTGCCAAAGGCTTTTTCATCATCTAATGAGATGATCATATGTTTTTTTTCTTTCAGTTTGTTTATGTGGTGGGTTACATTGACAGATTTTTGTATGTTGAACCATCCTTGCACCTCCAGGATGAAGCCTACTTGTTCATGATGAAT
>CABHPP010140979.1:998-53622 GCA_902168425.1 Peromyscus attwateri
TTTAAGCTTAGCATTTGCATGCTTGGCTTAAACTAAAGATCAGGGCTTGACCTTCAAAGTAAGAAGATAAAACAGAAAGTGTTTAGTTGCAATATTACACAGAACAAGTTTGTAATGAAATGAGAAATTGTATTTATGTGCTTTTCATAGGTATATATAATTGTTATCAAAATAGTCTATGTTCTTGATGTTTGAAAAGTTCTTGACAAATCCAAAAGATTAAACTATTTGATAATAAATGAATAACATTTGTAGTTATTATCATTTTTGGTGTGTTTATGTGTGTAGATGCATGTTTTAGGGTACATTTGATTCTTGAGAGAGAGTACTGTGTAACTGTACATGTGGGGTTGATATCAATGTTGAATATTTTACTCAATTATTCCTCACATTATTTTTGGTACAGAGTCGCTCATTGAACTTGAAGCTTACTGACTTTGCTTGACTGGTTGGCTAGTATTTCCCAGGAATCTGCTTGCTACTGCCTTCCCAGGACTAGCATTATAGGCATGTGTTACCAGACCCAGCTTATATGTGGGTGCTGGAGATTCAAATGGAAGTCTTCCTGTATGAAAGCACTTTATTAACTTGGTCACCTACACAGCCCATGTTATTCTTTTTTTTCTATAATAATTCTTTACACATTAACTAACATATTTTCTTCTATCAAGTAGCTATTTGTTCTATAGGCAAATTTTAAACTGAAAGTAGGTAATTATTTCTTAATACTTTACATATATTCATATTTTAATATTTATTTATATGTAGATCTTCTTTGAATGATGGTCATTGTGATCATTAAGGTCATCAAACAATGAAGCATTTGAGAAACTATCACTGATAAAAGGATCCCAAGAAAGGATGTAATGAGGTGATTCGGAGGAAATCCCAAATAGAAATGTGACACTGGGTCTCAGGGGCACTTTGAAATCTTGTGTTACTTGATTATCCTCTCTTTAATCTCATTCCAGCATGAGGATAATGTGTTCTGGGAAGTATTTGCCAAGGAGAATATGGACATGTGAAATAAGTCTAAATACCACTCACAATCCAGGACCAAGAATAGCTGCCTAATGCCAGACAAATCCCAGTCACAGAGGCTGCAAAAATTTAGTGTAAAAAAGCAAATGGTTGTATTTAATATCATGGGTTTGTTTGGTGGATTACTTTGAAATGTATTATAACATTTATGTAAATGTATGTGTTGGAATAAGCATATGTTATTCAAATCATTGTAGCTTAATATATTCCTATTTGTTATTTATTTAGTCTGTGTGTGTCAATGTTTCTGTGTACCACAAGACCAACTTCAAAAAACAAGAAAATTCTCATTTATTTATTTATGTATTTGTTTATTTTTTTTTTGAGACAAGATTTCTCTGTGTAGTTTTGGTGCCTGTCCTGGATCTTGCTCTGTAGACCAGGCTGTCCTCGAACTCAGAGAGCTCTGCTTGGCTCTGCCTCATAAGTGCTGGGATTAAAGGTATGTGCCACCACCGCCTGGCCAAAACAAGGAAATTCTATGATCTGAAAACCCCCATTTTAATTGTGTGTAAGTCTTCAAGGAATTAATAATTCAGAAAAATATGGAGCTGTGATAATTTTTATCATTAAATTTAAGAACATTTAAATGTTTCATCATTAGTCTGTGACGCAAATGCTGTTCAATTTTCATGGCCTTGTCATTTGTGAGGCAGTCCAATCTAATGGATTATACATGTTGAAATTATATTTCATATGCATGGACTCCTTACATTTCTGTGAGTATGAAGATATGTTTTTCTGCAAGCAAGTGATAATGATTACGCAGAAAATTGACCATCATAACCTGTAAAAATGTAGTTCTCCTTGAATGTAAACAATATCTGCCTTGAATTTAAAGACTTCCTTTATTGTTGACATTGTTTGTAGATACCCAACCACTTTATGTATATTGCAAACTGTGCACACACATTCTCATATAGGCATGTTCATATAAGATTCAATACAGGGAATGTGGACTAGATGGCAATGTAGTCTACAAAGATACAATTTTATCTCAGGATAAATGGATTATGATAGTATTTATGTCTTGAGAAACTCCAACCATCATTATCAGTGTGTTACCCTTATTTAATATATGAAATTTTATTAGCAAATATATAAGGTATAATCATCTATATTCCTAAATCATTTAAGAAAACAACAGTTATGTTAAATGGAAAGGAGGTTTAGAAAAATAGTATTATTGTCTGTATAAATGGAAATATTTTTATAAGTCTATAGTATTCAATAGACTATCATAATGACAGTGTGTTTGGCTGAATAGATAAACCTTTAGACAAATGTTTTCCTTATTTGAATATTTTTCTTCTTTAGATCTGCCTCTCTTCATTTGAATGATAAAGGCATATTCTGAGACATTTGATTTATTAAAATGTACAATATAATGCTGTGTTGAATATGCCATAGAATCCATTTACATATTTTACCATTCTCATAGAACCTGTATTTTCATATTTCAGCATAAAAGAAAACATTTTTAAAAACCATGGAAACTTCTACCATTTTTAAGCATATGTACTTCTGTTGTCCTGTCTTGGTAACATATTATTTAAGATCACTAGGCCAATGTATATAATTGAAATATTTAATTACACACAAAAATGCTACTTTGCTGGGCGGTGGTGGCGCACACCTTTAATCCCAGCCCTTATGAGGCAGAGCCAGGCAGATCTCTCTGAGTTCGAGGCCAGCCTGGTCTACAGAGCAAGAGCCAGGACAGGCACCAAAACAACATAGAGAAACCCTGTCTTGAAAAACAAAACAAAACAAAACAAAAATGCTACTTTATTTTTTAAAGAAAATTTGTGTGTGTGTGTGTGTGTGTGTGTGTGTGTGTGTGTGTGTGTGTGTGTGTGTAAAATAGGAAAGGTAGTGCTAGTAAGAACCCTGGCTGAGAACCTAGCAGCTATGCTATCCAAAGGCTGACTGCTCCAGCACTCCCATTCTGACACAGAACGCCTGGATGTTTCTTGCAGAGCCCCTGTGCATCAGACAGCTTTGGAAAGCAGAAGGAGCCGGATTCTGATATTAGCAAACCATGCAGCAATAGCGGTGGTGGCCGCCATGGAGCAGAGACATCAACACAAACAGGGAAAAGGAAACTTGCCAGCAGAATGAGCTCGCAGCAAGAAGGCCACCAGGTGAAAACAGTCCTTTACCTACACCTCTTTCAACGGGCTCTTCCAAAAGATGTCATCCACATTTAGGGTGGAGGGTCTTCCAACAAGTAGAAAATTCCTTAAAAGTGTTCTCATAGACTTATTTCTCAGATAAATCCTGGTCCAGCCATGGGAATCATCAAGATGAACCATGAAAGGGGCTTTAATGCCATGTGCTATCACAAATCAGTACATCAAAGACCTGCTTTGTTATTATTATTATTATTAATTGTTATTATTGAAAATAGATTCTTCTCTCATACAATATATCCTAAACACAATTTTCTCTCCCTCCATTCCTCCCAACTCTCCCTCCCACCTCCCTTGTCCCCTAGATCCACTCCCCCTTCATTTCCCTTCGGAAAAAGCAGGCCTCCAAAAGACAACAACCAGTCATGACAAAACAAGATCCAATAAGAGAAGGCAAAAGCTCTCACATTGGCAAACCAATGGGAGGAAAAAGAGTCTGAAGAGCTGGCAAAGGAGTCAGACAGACCTGTTCTGCTATCACTGTCAGGAGTTCCACGAAACACCAAGCTAACATCCACAGAATATATACAGAAAACCTGGTGCAGACTCATGCGCCATGCTAGCTGCTTCAGTCTCTGTGAGCCTCTATGATTCCTGCTTTGTTGATTCAGTGGGCCATTTCTCCTGGTCCTCCTCCCCGCTTACTCCTAAAGTCTTACCCCATCTTTAGGGGGTTCCCCATCTCCATGGCGGGGGTAGAGGGGGGAAGGAGAGACACAGTAGAGACTTCCAATTTAGTCTATCTCTCCTTATGTTATGCTTTGGATCTCTGCCTGCACCCACTACCATTTGCTGCCACAGGTAGCCTCTCTGATGACAACCGAACAAGGCACATTCTATTAATATAGCAGAATATCAATAGGAATCATTCCTTTTGCCTGTCGAATTTGAATCTACCATAGGTTTTTGGTCTATCGACTCTCAGGTCCCTGGCCATACAGGTAGTGTAGGGCAGGAGCTTCTTCTCAAGCCTGCCCTCAAGTTAAACCAGACATAGGTTGGCCACTACCACACGCTCTGTGCTACCATTATTAACCCAGAACATCTTTCAGGCAGGGAAGACTGAAGGACAGTGATTTTATACCTGTGCTTGTGTCCAGGGATCTCTTTCTAGTAGCTTGAAGAGTACCTTCCCATGCCAACAAGACTAGAACATAAAGGTGAAGGCTCCATGCAGGCAGCAGCACCACTTCTCTAGAGTCAGTTAGCTGTGAGGATGTTCTTCTTGGCAATGGAGCCCTGGTGTCGGTTTTTGAAGAGAGACCCTTTGTCCTAGAATCAGCATGCGTTGTAAGGTTCTCCACAGAACTTTCTCTTCCAACAAGTTAATTGAATTTAACCTAGTCCCAAGACTGGCAGATTTCCAACTCTCTAGACTACCATACCACCCCAGAAATTCCCCCAAGGTTTTTAATATTCCTCAGTTACAGAATGTGATCAGCAGGCAAATGCTTTGCAACTTTCCATCACAGGATCAGGTCTAGTCTGAACTATGTTCCAGCAGTGAGGTTAATGCTTTCAGTGAGTTTTTGCATGGGTCTTGTTTGATTAGAAAGAAACATATTCATCATTTGACTTCTTTGTCTTATTTTGATATTACAAAAATAGTAAATACACTCTTTAATTTAACTATGGTCAATTGATTTAATAATAAAAGTAAGCCTCTTATTTTAATGCCATTTAGTTTGATTTTTGTTTATTTTAGTGTATAAAGTAAAAAATAGGTATTTACTGTATTTTAACCAATTCTGACAAATCTGTAAAAATACCATATTGATTTAATATTAGTATGAGGCTTATATACCTGAAAAAATGGAAACATTGATCAGTGTTAACGTGGTATGCATATATTGATATGACAAATTATAGTCATCATTCAAAAAAGGTTCTGTGACAACTGGCCTGTCCTCAACCTCCTCTGGAAAGTAGCATCAGCATCATTGATACATTAGAAAAGGGACAACACAATACCCCAAGATGAGTCATATCTTTACAACCTCTTTTGTGTTATTCCCTTCAAGATATTCCATAGAAAAATGAAAACATCAGCTACTACACTCTGTCCTTTGTCATCAGCTGCAGCTCCCTTTGATCAGCATGCCAGGGTGCTGTCCTGTGCACACATCTACCTACTCCCCAGATAGATTATGTGAACTTAAGTTTTAATTTAATGAAACTAAGTAACAAATCCATCTAGAAAAATTAAGACAAAAATCATTCAAATAATCTTGCTTTCCAAGCTCAAATTTACTGTCTTATAATAATTCAATTATCCTCTCTACCACAACCTCAGATAAGATCGCCTACCTAAACCCTCTGGTTTCAATTAGGAGTATGGTTCTACTATCACTCACCATCAGAATAGCATTTCATTCTCTCTAGCTTTGTGTTTTCAAGTTATAATTTATTCATATTGGAATAATCAATTACTTTTAACAATGTATATGTCTTTCCAGGATTTTTTAAAAAAGAAACAATCTCCTATAGGGCATAAATGGATTTTGTACATCTAAAATGTCAATTGTTATAGTGTATCAGTCTTAAAAATTGATTAACCACACAGTTCAAATTTATTGGAAATAGTTTCTTGAGTTTACTATTCATTTTTTTTGTTCTTTTATTTGATGTTTTAAATTTAGAATTATTATACTTAGTGTGTTATGATCTTTCTCTCTCTCTCTCTCTCTCTCTCTCTCTCTCTCTCTCTCTCTCTCTCTCTCTCAGTGTGTGTGTGTGTGTGTGTGTTTGTGTGTGTGTGTGCCATGCTGAACAAGTGGAGATCAGAAGATTGCTCTGTGGAGTCCATTTTCTTCTCCCATCTTTACATGAGTTATGAGTTCTGGGGAATGAACTCAATCTTATATGTATTATTGTTAGAGATTGGGCATTTAATTTGAGGAGAAAGTTTGTATTTTGTAGGGTTTTTTTTTTCTTTTTTAGCTTACCAAGCTACAACATTTCTGACCTGATTTTGCTTAATATTGTATTAATAAACATATGCATTTTTCTTTTAACTGAGATTCCATAGCAGCCGGTTACCAGAGTTCATCTGAAAACTTATTCTGCAGACTAAAATATAGACAATTTTCCTATATTTAAATAAGCTCTGGATCTGTGTTCTTTGATTTGATTATTCATCAGAGGTTTAATGACTTTAATGTTCTGGAGGGTCATTTCCTGAGATGGTTTGTTAGCTGAAACACTTTGCTCACCTCCATCAGGATATTCTTCTGCAATCCACTTCTGGATAGTTAGATGCTTTGGAGGAGGATAATTAGCAAATTCTCCATTGCACAATGTGTGTCCAATTGAAAAGCATCCTTTATTCACACTAAATTAGGGATCAACTTGATATCCCAATATTGGGATAAAAGGTGGCATAAATATTGAATAAAATTAATTTAATCAGAAATGGTAGTATATAAAACCCAGTTTTGTTTAAGTTTTTCTTGTCATCAAGAATCAAACATGTTTCTTCCCTCTGGCTTCTTTAATTCAGGGTGGTTTTGGATTTTTTTTTTTGCTATATAGAAATTACTAATATAATATTAATTTTAGTAAATGAGACTGGGAAACAAAAGAAAATTTCACCATATGGAGAGGGGTTTGATCATATCCTAATAAACTGTAGGGAAATTAACAGATGGAAGTTAGTTTAAAGGTAGGTCATTGACCTGTATTTCTATTTATATTACCTATGTACCTTGTAAAGAACTGAAGAATTTCAAACCCTATGTAAGCCATTTTCAGCCCTCCATCTTAGTCAGAACTGGTGCCCACTTTTAAAATTTCTTTTGACTCCTACATTTAAAGATAAAACACACATCTTTTAATGGATTATCATATAATATAATTAGGTTAAACATGATTATCTCTTTTAAGAGTTATAATTTCCTTATTCTTATTTTTCCACAGAAACAAAAAACCCTTTGTCCATATTAAGGGCTACAATGTTGTGTTTCAATAAAACCAAGGATTGTACTATATTTAAATAAGGATAAACAAATTTATTTCTTTGAAATTTTACCACTTTGGTTAAAGTTTTTGGTTGTATTTGTTTTCCCTAATGTTATGAGATGTGTTACATTATTGTCATCAATGCACTGTGCCAAAGCACAGCATTACTTTTGTCCATAACTCCAACACCAGTCCCTAAGATCACCATTTCCTCCTTTCTCTAACCGTTTCTGCTAATGGTTGTGCTACTCCCAGTGTCTACTATGTCAACATTTTCAAATTTCCCAAAATCTTGGTGTTTCTATATCTGTCATTATAGTTGTAATTTGTTCATTTTGTCTACTTGTGACTAATATCACACTTATCACACTCAAAGGAATTTGAAGAAATTGACCTCATTATTAATTAATCTGCAATAAAAAGGTATTAATATTTTGATGTGAATTTAGTATAATTGAGAAAATAGTTTTGGGAAGGACTGCCATTTTCAGAAAGTCAAAGCTTTCTTCTTAGGGGTAAGGTCAACTCTTTCTATTTAATCAAATACTTTGTGTTCTCTACATCTTTTCTGCCTTAGTACTATTCTATCTAAACCTTTACTTTTTTTGTAATTTCATTTTGATGTAAATTGACTATATTAATTATATATAATACTAATTTGTTGATTAATAAAGATAATATAAAGTTTTATAGGTTTAAATAATATTCGCATTTTTCTCATTATTTAGTTTTTTGTATTTTTCTTAGATATTTATAAATATATATGCTAATAATAAATATAGAGATATTTTCTAGTTAATTATCTTTGAGTTGATCATTCTTACCAAGTGACACTGAAATTTTCTGCTAAGGTTGAGTACAGTTTTACTTATCATAAAGGATGTGTTTGCTACATTCTTAACTTTAGTGAAAAAAGTGGTTTGTTTCTGGCCCTTAAAAATCTATTTTTTTTCTTTTAACCCAAATAGTAATTACATTTTTATGGATTTTGTGTTGAAAGTAACAAGGTAGAGAGCTCATATTAAAAAAAAAATAGTGATTGTTTTCCTAAGGAATTTTAATATATATAAGAAGTTTAGTCTTCATATCACAATCATTTTAAATGACAAAACAAATAAAAATATCAATCCTACAGCATTTCTAAAATTAAAAATCAAATTTTTTTATTGTTGCTTTTAGCAGTGTTCAATATCTGCAATGTTGATAGTAATTTATAATAGAACATAATCAAACTCAAAAGTTCACACGTCAACAATGAAAACAAAGCAAGAAGTGCCATATTCATTTCCAAAGTGGTTGTACAAGTTTGCATTCCCACCAACAGTGGAGGAGTGTTCCCCTTGCTTCACATCCAGTCCAACATAAGCTGTCTTCAGTGTTTTTGATCTTACCCATGGAACTGGACCAGGCCCTCTGGATAAATGAGACAGTTAATTAGATTGAACTGTTTGGGAGGTCCCCGGGCAATGGAGCCTGGACCTGTCCTTGGTGCATGGGCTGGCTTTTTGGAGCCTGGGGCCTATGCTGGGACACTTTGCTCAGCCTTGGTATAGGGAGGAGGGGACTGGACCTGCCTTGGTTGAGTCTACCAGGCTGGGCTGACTCCCCAGGGGAGACCTTACTTTGGAGGAGGTAAGAATTGGGGGGAGGGAGGGAGGACAGGGGAATCTGTGGCTGATATGTGAAATTAAGTTAATTATAAAATAAAAATATTAAAAAAAGAAAAGAAAGCAAGACTATCAGAACATCCTTGTGGGATGTCCTTATGTATGCTATGAATATGTGTTACTCTCATTGGTTGATAAACAAAGCTGCTTTGGCCTAGGGCAAGGTAGGATAGAGCCAGGCAGGAAATCCACACAGAGATACAGGAGAAGGACAGAGTCAGGGAGATGCCATCCAGCTGCTGAACGAACAACATGCCAACGGACTGGTAATGCCAAGGCCACGTAGCAATACTTAGATTAATAGAAATTGGTTAATTGAAATGTAAGAACTAGTGAGCAATGAGCCTGAGCTATTGACCAAATATTTATACATGATATTAAGCTTCTGAATGATTGTTTGTAAATGGCTGCAGGAGAGGGAGGGACAGGTAAAGCCTCTGACTACAACCTTCTGACAGTTTACAATTTATAAGTGGAAAAATTGGGAAATGAAGGATATCACGGATCATATAGTGTTTTGTTCCCACATAATTGACTAAAAGAATTAAACCATTCTAATTATTATAAGAATAATAAAAATAGAAGTCTCTCATTGTGTAAGATAACACACATTCTACAGATAATCATTTTCAAATACGTGCTATTCCTTTTTCATTGACCATTTCCTTTATTTGTTTACAATGTATTTTGACCATATTTATGGTCAATTTCTTCCAGTTCCTCCCAGAAACACTCTCACCTCCATACTCACTAAATTGTGTGTTATCTGTTTATTTTAAGGCCATGGAGTCTAAATTTGGTTGCCCAACTACTTTTGTGTAGAGCCTGCACAGTAGTATAGTTGATATACCAGTGCTGTGGGATGTTCTGTATGGCAAATGTGTTGCTCTGATTGGTCAATAAATAAAACACTGATTGGCCAGTGGCTAGGCAGGAAGTTTAGGCTGGACTAACAGAGGAGAAAAGAACAGGAAGGTGGAAGGAGATACAGCCAGCCACCGCCAGTACAAGCAGCATGTAAAGATGCTGGTAAGCCACGAGCCACGTGGCAGGTATAGATTTATAGAAATGGATTAATTTAAGATATAAGAATAGTTAGTAAGAATCCTGCCACGGCCATACAGTTTGTAAGCAATATAAGTCTCTGTGTTTACTTGGTTGGGTGTGAGCGGCTGTGGGACTGGCAGGTGAGAGAGATTTGTCCTGACTGTGGACCAGGCAGGAAAACTCTAGCTACATACCAGGATTTATATTATTAAAAGAAATTGACACCTTCTCCCAGAAGGTATGAAATTACAATAGCTTCTCACCTAACTCTCACTCTTAAAGCTGGAATTTTGCCTTGCTTAAGCTAGTAAAGATCTTGGGCATGCCATCACTATCAGTAGGAGTTCATATGGTCAATTGCCCTACTGTGTCAGGAAAAAAATGATTCTTGAAGTTATACACCATCTCTGGCTCTTAAATTTTCTCTTCCTAACCATCAATATGGATTATTTTATTTTTGTGAGAAGGCGTATAATATATCTGTCCCACTTAAGGATGAACATGTTACTATCTCCATTTCTGTTCAATTGATTGCTTATGAGTCGTCAGGTTAATCTCCACCTACTGGAAAATGAAGCTCCTCCAATAAGGGTTGAGAGATGCACTGATCCATGGTTACAGCAGGCATTAGTATCATGTTATTTCCACTTAGCAGAAAATAGCAAGAGATCCTGTGCTGTGGGAATGTTCTGTATGGCAAATGTGTTTCTAATAAAGCACTGATTGGCCAGTGGCTAGGCAGGAAGTAGGTGGGACTAACAGAGAGAATTAAAAGAGCAGGAAGGCAGAAGGACTGGCTGCCTGCCAGCTGCCGCCAGGACAAGGAGCATGTAAAGATGCCGGTAAGCCATGAGCCATGTGGCAAGGTATAGATTTATGGAAATGGATAACTTAAGATATAAGGACAGTTAGCAAGAAGCCTGCCACGGCCATACAGTTTGTAAGCAATAGAAGTCTCTGTGTTTCCTTGGTTGGGTCTGAGCGGCTGTGGGACTGGCAGGTGAAAGAGATTTATCCTGACTGTGGGCCAGGCAGGAAAACTCTAGCTACAATCCTGCCCTAGGAACTATATCCTATCTAGTCACATGCTCTTGGCAGAGTGAATGGTCCCATCGTTGATTTATGTTCCATGGAGTGAACCTTAAGTCTTATCATAAAGTGGTTGGTTGTTGACATTCATGCCACCTTTGCAACAATGAGTATGTCATGCAAGGCCAGTCATTGTTGTAACTTACAAGTCTGAAACTGAAAATTGCATATCATCTGTTGTAGTGCATATAGCATTCAACAGTACAATGAAAACCTAGTATGAATGAAAATCCTAGGTGAGTACTAGCTTGACCTATACATGTTCAATAACTGAAGTACATATCATCTTCAGATATGGGATGTTATCAACTTGTGGTGGATATCAAAGAACAATGACAATAACATTTGTGAGTATATGGTAATCCAGAGGTCCATAATCCAAAAAGAGTCAACCGATTCTTGACACTGGAATTTTGTTTGCTAGTATATAAGTCTAACTGGGGTTTTGTCTCATGTTATAGGAAAACTTCATTAAATGCACACACACATATGTGTACATATATACAAATATATACATGTATCAGCCTTTTTCTTTTGAGCCACCAACCATCTCCCAAATCATGACACACAGACTTATTAGTTATGCATGTTCAGCCTTAGCTTATGTTTGTCCCATTAGCTCTTATAACTTAAATTAACCTGTTTCTCTTCATCTATGATTTGTCTTGGGTGTTTTACTTTTCTTTTATTCTGTATGTCCTGCTCTATGTCCAGCTGGCTGGTTGTGTGTCTCCCTTTCTTTCTTCCTCATTCTTTCCTCTCTTGATCCCTGTTTTGAGCTTAGATTTCTCCTTCTGCTTATTCTCTCTGCTAGCCACTCCCACTTATCCCTCTACATACATACATAACACACACACACACACACACACACACACACACACACACACACACACATATATATATATATATATATATATATATATATATATATATATATATGAAGCATGGCAGACAGCAGGCAGGCATGGGTGCTAGATCAGTAGTTTAGAGTTTATATTTGATCCACAAATAAGAGACATAGCGAGTAAGACTGAGTCTGGCATGACTTTTGAAACCTCAAAATCCACCCTCAATAATACATCTCCTCTGACAAGGCCGTATATCTTTATTGTTCTTAAAATAATACATCAATTGGGATGAATCATTCAAATATATGACCGTATTGATTCAAATCAGTACACCCAGTTGTATATACTTAAGCATATTCTACAGTAATAGAGAATGGGAATGCTTATTTGGTGCTAGTAGGAGTACAAACTGTTAAAATCACTGTGGAATTCGATGTAGAGCTTACACAAAATATAGAAATACTTCTACCACAGGACTCAGCTATATCACTCTTTGGGACATACCCAAAGGACTCTATAACTTACTACAGTATACTATCTTTTCTACATGTCTTATTTACTATTTTATTTCTGTGAAAAGATACCATGGCCAAGGAAACTTATAGACAGAAGAGTTTATTTTGGCTTTAAGTTCAGAGGATGAGTCCCTGACCATCATGGCAAGGAGCAGGACAGCAGACAGACAGGTATGTATGGTCCTCAAGCAGTAGCTAAGAGCTTACATCTTGTTCCAGAAGCAAGAAGCAGAGAGATATAGATAGATAGATAGATAGATAGATAGATAGATAGATAGATAGAAAGAAAGATAGATAGATAGATGATAGATGAAAGATAGATGAAAGATAGATGGGTAGATGATAGGTAGATAGATTTAATAGTCTAACTAGACCATTGGGTTACGTTTACATGAATCCTTCTGTAATAGAAACTACTTTTTCAATAGAATTACTTCTTTTCTCAACTCTAACAATATAAATGAATACTATCACATTTATTCACTCATAAAAAGTGCAAAATGTTTTCATTTGTAACAAAAGATATAAAAGTAAGAATAGTATGTATTATATGGAGGAGGGGAAACCAAGCACATAAAAAAGTGTCACACTTTTCTAGGTTTTAGGAAACCAATAAGTCAATTTGGTATAAGTAATAATGGAACATTGGACAGCAGAGACAGGTCATTATAGATGGTGAGAGGACATGAGGAAGTTAGAAGGCTTGTAGACACCAGAAGGCATATATACAAATATGTTGATTTTTACTTGTCTTCTTAGGTTCAAAATTAGGCTTAAGTTTGGTGATGTTTGTGAGACAATTCACTTTACCCTGCTTTCCTCATGATGATTTGTGAGTTGGCCAGTTATCTCTGTGGAATGATGCTAAAGTTCAGTTTCATAATCATGAATGACCGACCCTTAGGCTAGTATTTAGGACATTTTATACAGTTACATTCTGAATCCCCCAATACACACACACACACACACACACACACACACACACACACACACACTATCATCATCATAATCATCATCATAATTATCATTTAAATAGTGACATTTTCATGTTCTTGCATGAGTGAATTAATTTGTCATAATCCACTAATACTATAAAACACAAATGTTGAGCAAATTCATTTCTTTCTATGAAATTTTACTCTACTTCTCACTACCTGAAATGTTTCCTTTGGAGATTTATGATGTGTGTTAACTCAGTACTAATAAAGGAAAAGCAAGTGTCAATATCATATTACAGATAGTCTTAGAATAATTTAATATTGCCTTATTTTCCTTTGAGGAAGAAATGAATAAGACATAAAATGATAATTTAAACTTGAAATAGAGTTAAGCTTAGAATACACAATGGATTAAAGATAATTTGTCCAGAGAGGTATTTGAAGTTTTATTATTGCCATATTTATTCCATGAAATACTGAGAAGAATAAGTGTTCCCTACTCATAATGAGATATTTGAACCAAAGAATGATAACCCACTAAAAACTTAGTCTTAATATAGTCACTGGGAAATAAAGAGGAAGAATGAGATAGATTTGTATTTTACTCTTGTAGACTGCCATAATGAATAGCAAGAGGCTGTCTGTGATCAACGTCATAAATAAATCCATCCTCACAGTTCTAAAGCAGGGAAGTTCAAGATGAGAATGCCAGCAGGCTTGGTATCTTCTTAATCCAGTCCCCTTTACTTCCAAATCAGTATCTTCATGTGTTCTCATAGGGGGCTTTCTCTGCAATGGACTACCTCTCCTGTCTTTTCCCACTTTCAATAGACTATAATCCTACACTTTTGAACAATTTTACCTTGATTATGTACTTAAATTTTGTCTCTGTCTATTATAAAAATATAGTTGTTTGGGGGTGAAAGTCTCAATATACAAAATGGGTGAGGGTCACACAGTTTTGTCCTTCCTAGATTCTCATAGTTAAGGAGTTTCCCTTCACCTTAAGTCTTTCATAAACAGGCACAGTACATGTTTTCACTGTTTTTGCATGCATTTAACATTGCATGTAATTTTAAAGTATGCCTCTTACAATTACCTTCATTTTACAAATAGAAACACCTTGACTCACACATTAAAGTTAAAGCAGGGCCTGTATCCAATTTGTGATTCTAAACACAAAGGTAAATGTAAGCAGTCATTTACCTGAGAACACAAGTAAAAGTATGAACTATTGATTTTAAGCCAAATAATACAAAGAAAGAACAGATACGGCCATAAAATCCATCCTGGGAAAGAATTCTTAAAGCATTATGAAGGTTAACATTACCATCCTGTGAGAAATTGCTTTTATTTGTTAATTAAATTTTGTTACTAGCTTCACAGTACCAGCGTTGAGCTACTTAAGTTAAAACATTGGAAATAAGAGAAGACAATAAGAAAATACATTTTCATTTTTATTCTTGCAAGTCAAACTCAAAGTTTTGTTAAACATCTGTTTTGGTTTGAATGAGAAATATCTCCCAGAGTCTCATAACATGATCCCACTTGGTGATGCTAGTTTGGAATGTATTGGTACATTTATGGAAACAAAGCATGTTGGAAAAAATATGACACTGGGGTCAGGGTTTGAGGTTTCATGGCCTAAATCCACTTAGTATTATCTTTATCTGCATCTGTGGACATATGAAAGGTGATTACTCTGCTCCCTGACTGCTAGCCTGGCCTCACACTCCTGCCGCCATGCCTTTCCTGCCGTGGTGGCCTGTTTCCACAAGGAAACTGTTCGCAAAAGCAAACCACTTCTTTTCTAACATGATTTTTGTCAAGGTATTTTATCTCGGCTACAAACACAGAACTAAAATCTTGTTCCTGTCTGCATCACTCCCCAGGGAAATCCCTCGGCAAAATATAGTTCTATATAGAACAGTTTTTCTATTCCAATGTCAGTGAATATCTTATGAAAGAATGAAACATTTAAATAAATTCAAAGTTTTCAAATGAAACAACTTTAATGTGAAGATTATTTTCCTCTCACTCAAGCAGATTTGAACTCCCACATAATTTTCCACATAGGAACTGATTCATAGAGATTTCTACATTCACTTATTTTGAGAATCTATACAGAATACATCTGTATTTTTACTACTATTATTAAAATATTAATTGATTGCTAAATTAAGGATTAAGAACTTAATAAATTTTGCATAAAATATATCTCAAATATATTGTGTTTCATAATTTATTCATAACTTACATATGATGAATAATTTGCATATCATGCAATTGTGGAATACAGATTTCTGTGTATAAAATGATGAATATTGCAATGATAATTTGATACATGATTGTTTTTTGCTCATATTTAGTGCCCTGCACCTTGACACATGTTTGCACTCATTCTCCCCAGAATTTCAATTCTATTTGAATGTCTTAAGTATTTATATTATATAATCTGGCTACTCCAAATGATAGAAAAACTGAGAGATTTTGAAAATTCTTCTTGTTTTCATCTTAACAGAAATAAACACTTTATTATTTTCTTTTTGTTTTAGTATTTTTTCTTTTCATTTTATATGCTTAAACTTTATTTTATCATTAAGAAATTTTTTATTCATTTTACATACCAATCACACATCCCCCTCTTCACTCCTCCTGCCCCTCCAGCCTCCTCCTCAACTAACCCCCTATTCCCTCTTACAAGAAGGTAAGGCCTCCCATGGGGGTTAATAAAAACCTAATCTTGTGTCTGACCTTAAGCAATTGTCTGTCCAAATTCAATAAGGTAATGGTATCCACACACAAAAGGTGTATACTATTTGTATATAATTGCCATACAGATCGTCCATTATCTTATCAAAGTTTATTGAAAGTTCCTTTTTTTCCTGCTTCTTTGCAACACCCAATATGTTGACTATCACACATACTATCTGCATGCTGCATCTGTTTCAGGGCACCAAACTCTTTTCCATGGGTATTATTATTTACTGCTGTTATTTCAAAATTCCTCCTCAAAACATTATCTAATGATTTCTAGTAACATATTTTCACTATATTTTATATATACTATTTTAATTTATAAATATTGTCTTCTTTTTCAAATACTAATATTGTGAGTGATATAATGAAAAAACTCCTGTGCTATTTGGAAAATTACTTGATCCATACATGTCTACTTATACAAGCTTGTAAAGCTACATACTTGGATACATGCACATACATACATATACATGCACATATGTATGTACACACACACAAATAACACAGAGAGAGGGAGTAACTTATCAACCTGATATAACCAGCAATGTGTCTAAAAATGTGTTAACTCATTGAAGCATGGTATTTGAGAAAATATCATTCTGTGCTACTGGGCTGAGGTCACTCAAGGTTTTTTTAGAATAAACCATCATTTAGAACTGCTCATTTGTTCATAGTTTAAATATTTGGATTACATTTTAACTTTATATCCTTTTGTGAGAACATCAGGAATAGATTTCCCAATGAGCATAACACCTTCATAGATTTATTTGAGCAGAACTACAGCCCAAGGTATGTATTACCTCCTGTGTTATAAACCTTAAATCTAATCAGGTAGCTACTTGTTAGCATCACAAAATCGTATTCACCAAAGTCATAAAACTATGATACCAATAAGAAAGTTGATGGAACTGGGGAATTCTATCCAAAGTGAGGTAAGCAATGCCTGGGAGAGTGGGAAATGCCATAGATTCTCTCTACTACTCAAATTTTACAATCAAGTTGATGAAAGGGTCAATAAAAGCTAGGTATGAAATAAAATTGAACCATAATATTAGGGGAGGCTGAACTCTGAAATGGCACAGGGAATATTAGAAATAGAAATATTTTTAAAAGATAATGATAAGGTCATGGGATATGTGGAAATAATGAGGATGCTGAAGCAAAACTGAGTACACATGAAAAAATCAAATAGAGAAATACTAGTTTACAAGCTATTTAAACCCGTACAATAAACAAACAGGAGCTGAGAATGAAGTACTCTGTATTGGCATTAATGTGTGCAGAAGTTGTATATAGTAGTATATTTAAAACTAAATATGTATTTGTAGATAAATTAGAGCAAATTTTCTCATTCTATTTAGCACGCTCTCAGAAAGAATAGTAAAACATTTGGAGAAATAAAAAAAATGGATGATCTCATGCTGTGATTTCAAGACCAACTATAAAGTGACAGTGATCAAGATAATGTGTTATTGGGAAGTATTCTTACAAGGTGACATGAATAATCAGCAGTCCAATGTGGAAATACATGGTTACTTGATTTTCAATCAAGGGAATCAGCAATGTCAGTACAGATAGGAAAGTCTTTTAAATGAAAGTGCTGAATAAATAAATAATATTACCTTTCTGCATTCACATAAAATGTTAGAAATGTATCAGGCTAAATATAAACAGTGAAATGGCAAAGCCTCTTGTAGAAAACTTGAGAACAAAAACAATTGCCATGTACAAGCCAGAGAAGCAGGTAGAATAACTACAAATTTACACTCTTCCCTCCTCTCCCCCAAATCTAGTCCCTCAGTTTTGCCCCAGCCACATAACAACCCTCCTGCTTTGTATTCCCTTTCCTCTCTGCACCCATCTCAAAAAACCAGACATACCTTCCCTTCCAGGCTTTCTCTCCACTCATACTTTTGTCTTGGCCCATAACTCAGACAGGACTTCCCTGGGAAACTACCTGACAAGCCTGCAAGAGAAGCAACTGGGTGAGCTTCAGAACTTCACTCTTCCTATTCCCCTTTAAATCAAATTCCCCACTCTATTCCCAGCTCTGTAACAGACTACCTGCCATGGCCTCTGCTCACTCTCTGACTCTGTTATTAGGCGACTAATTAGAAATTGGTAGAACAACCTGCTTTCCCCCCTCCTGTGGACCTCCTCATCACCTTTGTACACCATTTCCATTTCTAAGTATCAGATACTATACCTTAAAATGCATTGTACCTGGAACCTCAATGGCCACAATTTGAAGGATCCCAGCACTACCAAGCAACACAAACCCAACACATTCTTCAAAGAACTAGAAAAGGCAACAGAAATCAAGGAAGAAAACAAAACACACATCCAAAGAAGACAAGACCAGATATCAGCATCTAAAATTATAACTTTCCCAAACTCAGATGCCTCTGGGCACACATCTGCAGGTTCCAGAACAGCTGGAAGGACCCCATGGGAAAGGTGGCTCTGAGGGAGTGGCATCATCCTGAGTGTTACAGCCCACCTAGCAGTGGCACTCACCAAATCCCAGGGTCAATGGGGCTGGATACAAGACTCTAGAGCCACTGATGAACTAGGCTCTAATTTCAAACTGTTAGTGGAACTTTAAGTATTTTATCAAAATTGACTCTGAACTTCAAATTTCAAAAATGAAACAATTTTGAGTTCACCTGCAATTTTAACTATGGTGAGTCTTGATTCATGTACTCTCTGTCTTGTTGGGAGAAAATGTAAATAATTCTGTTAAGAGATCTCTTTTAGATGTTGACTAAGGTTTGCAAAGTAGTCCTATAGAGAGTTTGCTTTTGAATGTAATTGTGTAAGAAGTGTAAATATGTATACTAATATTCATGCTAATTGTAAATATGTATACTGATATTTATGATAGTAGTAAATATATATAGTAATGTTCATACTAGAATTATGTTGATATTAATGAACTATGGTTTGGTGACATTTGAGGCAGTTTATTTGATGCATTTACATTAAGAGTTTATTGATTTAAGCAGGGTGGTAGTGGTGCATGCCTTTAATTCCAGCACTCGGGAGGCAGAGGCAGGCAGATCTTTGTGAGTTTGAGACCAGCCTGGTCTACACAGTGAGTTCCAGGAAAGGTGCAAAGCTACACAGAGAAATCCTGTCTTGAAAAACTAAAGAGGCGGGGGGAGATTATTGATTTAAAAAAGAACTTGGCACAGCTAAGGCTGTAATAGACATCTTAGACCCATTCAACAAAGAACATTGCATCTTTATCATCCTCTACTCCTTACTGGGAGGCGTGGTAGCCCTAGGGATTGCTGTGGTTGTTCCAACTGCTTGCAAGCTTTTAGTGGGGTCCTGAGTCAGAGTTGATGAGTTAAGCTCTGTACGCACTTCTGCCAGAGGCTGGTAGTCAGAGATGAGCAACATTCTTCTTGTTATCTTCTGACCTAAGGCAAATATGCTTGATGGAAAGTGTATCTCCATGACAGATAAGATTTGTCTAGCTGAATAAGATGACCTAAGGTAGGCACAGTTATTCTGGGGGGCCTGATCATCCCTTTATTATATTAAGAAGGGGGAGCAGTGGGATCCCACAGAGGTTTACTAGTGAGATCTGAGATTCCTTTACTCAGCAGGGATACATAAGAGGATGACTTGACCATGTGCGTGGTTACCAGGTGTTTGGAAGGGTCTGCACTTGGCTGTGCAGTATGCTTTGATTTAGCAAGGGGGACATCTTTTGCCCCACCCCTTGATATTGTTATAAAAAAAACTCTTTTAAAGAGACAAAAAGGGCTGGTGGATTTTGATCCAGGTCCTCCCAAAACTATCCTGTGTTTCTGTCTTTCTCATCTCTGCTATCCTTCTATGCCTCTCCCCTCCCCACAGGAACCCTGCAAAAGGTGGGAGCTGGCCTCCCACATGATAGCATGCAGACAAAAATGTAGTGCTGGAGCTAAGAGTCCTACACCTTGACTCAGAGGCAACAGGGAATCAACTGACTGCTACACTGACTGAAGCTTGAGAAAAAGACCTCAAAGCCCACCATCATAGTGACACACTTCCAACAGAAGATATGACCAAGATTAAAGGTGTGCCTTTCAGCCTCAAGGTGTCGATTAAAGGCATGTATCATCCAGCTTCCTTCAACAAGACCACACTTCCTCCAACAAGGCCTCACCTCCTAATAGTGCTACTCCCTATGAACTTAGGAGGGCCAGATACATTCAAGCTATCACACTAACTACATCCAAGAAAATAGAAGGGATTAAATGAATCATGGGCATCAATACTACATACACATATCCCTCAAAAAAAGTATCAACAAATACTGCTCACTGATAATTCTCAACATAAATGGTATCAGTACAAGTTCCCCAATAAAATGACATAGACTAACAGAATGAATGTGAAACAGGAATTCGTCTTTCTGCTGCATCCAAGAAACACACCTCAACAGCAAGGAGAGTTATCATCTCAGGGTAAAAAGAATGGATAAAGATATTCTAAACAAATTGATATAAGAAACAAAACAGTGTAGCCATTTCAATATCTAACAAAATAGACTTCAAGCTATATTCAAAAGAGAAAGGACACTTCTACTCATGAAAGAAAATATCCACCAAAATAACATTTCAGTTCTTAACATATATGCCTCAAACAAAACGGGACCCATATTTGTAAAAGAAACACTACTGCAGCTTAAATCACATATTAACCCTCACATACTGATAGTGGAGGTTTTGATACTCCATGCTCACCAACTGGCAGGTCATCCACATAAAAATTAAACAGAGAAGTGTTGGAGTTAGCAGACATTATAAACCAAATAAACCTAACAGATATTAAAACATTGCAGCCAAATAGCAAATAATATACCTCTTCTCAGCAACTCATGGAATTCTTTCCAAAATTGACCACATACTCAGACACAAAGCAAGTCTCAACAGAGTCAGGAAAACTGCCTGCATTGTATCTGACTACCACAAATTAAAGTTGGATATGAACACCAACAGAAACAACAGAAAGTTTGCAAACACATGGAAACTGAACAACCCACAGCTGAATGATAAAGATGTTCAAAGGGCTTTCTAGAATGGAACTGAAATAGAAACAAAACATACCCAAACTTATGAAACATCATGAAGGCAGTTCTAAAAGGCAAGCTCTTCAACAACAATAAGATCTTATACTCAAAATGAGTAGATGGCAAGAAATATTTACACTCAGGACTGAAATCAATAAAATAGGAACAAACAAACAACAACAAAAATGATACACAGAATCAATGGAACAAAGGGTTGGCTCTTTGAGAAAACCAATAAGTCTGCCAGACCCCAGCCAAATTAACAAAAAGGAAAAGAATAGGTCCATATTAGCAAAATTAGAGGAAAAAGAGGGATATAACAAAAACTGAAGAAGTCCAGAGTTTCATAAAATCATACTTTAAAAAGCTATACTCTATCATATTACAAAACTCTAACAGAAATGAGTAATTTTCTCGATACATACCATCTAACAAATTAAATCAAGATCAGATAAGCAATTTAAACATGCATATAACCCATACTGAAATATAAGCAGTCATTAAAAGTCTCAAAAGAAAAAAATTAAAAAGAGATAAGAAAAAGGCCCAGTTCCTGGACCTGGTGGTTTTATCACAGAATTACACCAGACTTTCAAAGAACACTTAATATCAATATTCCTTAAATTACCATAAATTAGAAACAGAAGGAATATTACCCAATTAGTTTTATAAGACCATGAGTATCCTGATATCTAAACTGCATAAAGACCAAACAAAGAATATAACCATAGGCAAATTCTTTTTATGAACACAGAAGCAACATTACTCAACAAAACAATTCCAAATCAAATCTAAGATTACATAAAAAAAAGTCATAGACCATGTTCAAGTTGGTTTCATCCCAAAAATGGAGGGGGTGGTTCAACATATAAAAACAAACAAACAAAACAAAAAACAAAAAACATAATCAACCATGTAAACAATCTGAAAATATAAAACCACATGATCATCTCATTAGATGTAGAAATGGCCTTTGAAAAAATCCAGCATGCCTTCACAGTGAAAATCCCAGAAAGGTTAAGGATACAAGGGACAAACCAAACATAATAAAGGCAGTTTGCAGCAAGCCCAAAGCCAACATCACTTAAAAGGAGAGAAACATAAAGCAATTCCACTAAAATCAGTAACAAAACAATGCTGTCCACATTCTCCATACCTATTCAATATAATACTTGACATCATAGCTAGTTCAATAAAAACAACTGGAGGAGATCAAGGGGATAATAATTGGAGAGGAAGAAGTCTGATTACATTTATTTGCTAACGATAACACAAATAGGCAATCCTAGGAATTCCAGTAAGAAACTGATAAACACTTTCAGCCAAATTGCAGGTCATAAAATTCACAAAAAATTAGTATCCTATGTACAAATGGCAAATAGATGGAAAAATATCAGAAAAACAAAACCTTTCACAATAGGCTAAAAACATATAAAATATCTTAGGATAGCTCTAACCAAGCAAGTGAAAGATTTATATGATAGAAACTATTTAACATATTAAAGAAGATATCAGAAGATGGAAAGATCTTCCATGCTCAGGGATCAGTAGGATTAAGTTATTCAAAGTTGCCATCCAAAAAAACAATCTAAGTATTCAGTGCACTCCCCAACAAAATTTCACCATAATTCTCCACAGACAATCAAGACTTAATGCCACCAGTTATTAAATGGGACCTCATAAAACTAAAAAAAAATTACTATATAGCATAGGACAACATGATCTGAATCATATGGCAGCCTATAGAAAAGTAAAAGTTCTTTACAAATTGTACATCTGACAGAAGGTTAATAGCTAGAGTATACAAACAACAGTGCAACAAAGACATCAACAAAAATTTGAACATTAAGAAAACAACCCAATTACAATATGAGTTATAGAACTAAATAGAGGGTTTTCTAAGGGTGAAACACAAATGGCTAAGATACATTAAAACAGAATGTTCAAAGCCCTAAGCAATCTATGAAATGCAAATTAAAACCACTTTGTGATTTTATCTTACTTCACTCCAACCCTGGAACTAGTGATAGCATATAGCTTTTTGGAGAGGCAAAGCAGGGTTTCTGTAATAATGTTGTCTCTGATAAGTCCAGTTAAAGGCCCATTTTCAAGATTATATGAACAGAAGAAATTTGACTTGGTGGGTAGACAAAAAGAGAGAGAACAGAATACGGTGAAGTCAGTAAAGGGGGTAGTGCATCTTGGAGGAGTTGTGGGAAGGGATGAATATGATCTAAACAATTTGTATGGTATTCTTAGTACACACACACACACACACACACACACACACACACACACACATATATATATATATATATATATATGTGTGTGTGTGTGTGACTTTAGGATATTTGAAATATGGAAGAATTAGAAATATTTTCTGACAATCTTTAAAGATCAACCAAAATGAATCAAAATTAATGTATATGCCTAACAAATATTTTAGCCGTTTGCATATAGATGCAAGGTTGATCTGAGATTTCTTTAAAAGAATAAAACTATGACTATTATTTTCCAGTAGTTTAATTCATTCAACATAAAAAATTACCATCATATAATAAATAATATAGACAGAGTGACCTTACACTGTCTTCCAGATGGGACTTTTATTGCTATAGAAAAGAATATGTTTTGATTATCTTTGCCTTACCTATAGTATGTGGGAGTATGAATATTGACATTCCATGCATAGTAATCAGGGTAATATGCATTTTATGAAGATGGAGCTCTTAATTAAGTTTGGTTCAAGAGGGTCACCTTTCAAGAATAATTACAAGTCAGAGTGCCAGTGAGCAACACTGTACATCTTACAGAAATTTCCCACAGGTTTATGCTTTTCACATTGCTGTCTGTACAATTTTAGTTTTAGAAGATGACAGATTCTTAATATAGTCTCACTTTAAGATATTACATAGTCTCATTTTCAAGACACCATCTTTATAATAATATTTAACATAAAACACTACCCAAAATCATGTTATACCACCAAGGAATAAAAAATAATGAACTGGTAAATTTTGGAGAGGAGTTCCATGTTTTTAAAAATATGAAAAATTGCCATTAAATCACATAAACTTAATTAATGAATGTGTCCTAATTAGTTAATATATTTTATATGTATATATATATATGTATGAATATATGAAGTTAAATGTATTTTGCAATTGACTATTGAGCACATATTTTCAACATTCTTATGATGTTTATATATATGCTAAAATGTCAGTTATGCAAACTATTTCTACTGAAATTAGAATAATGATTGATTGTACATACTCTTATATAGACTTCGACAGTTGTTGAAACTGAAAAGTAGTAGATGGAAAAAAAAATCAGTTCTTAAAGGGATAAGTGACAAGTGATGAGAGCTATCAAATTTTTATCAAAAACACACTTTGAAGCATGACTTTCTTGTGCATTTTTTTTTATTATTAGAAGATGTAGAAATTAGAGTAAAATAGTCTAGTAACGTGAGTCCAGACTTGTTTTCTTTTGGACACACAAATCAAGTACGAATAGATAGTCTTCCATAAAGCCATGTTTAAGGAGCACAAAAAATCTTAAAGAGCTCTTATAATCTTCCTGCCTACTCTTAGATTCCCTGATCTCTGAAGGAAGGGATTTGATGGAGACCTTCAATTTAAACCCTTCCTCTGCATAATGTCTGGCTGTGGATCTCTTCATCTCTTCCGAACTGTTGCCAGAGGAAGCCTCTCTGATGACAACTGGATAAGGCATCAATCTATGAGTATAAAACAATATCATTAGGAATCATTCTACTGATTGTTAGTTTTCAGATTAGTAGTGTTTGATTTTACCCTTGTCAGAAAGGATGGAGGACAACAGGAGAACCAGGCACTCTGAATCAACTATGCAAGTGGCTTTATGAGCTCAAGAGACAGAAGCAGCAAGCACAGGGCCTACACGGGTCGACACTAGGTTCTCTTTGTGTATATTATAGCTATTAGCTTAGTGTTTTTATGGAACGCCTGACTGTGAGAATGAGTGGGTCTTTGACTTTTATGCCTGCTCTAGGAACCCTTTCCTCCTCTAGTTTGTCATGTTCAACTTCAACATAGTAGTTTTTGCTTCATCTTATTATATATTTTTTTTGTCATGTTTGGTTGTCATCTCTAAGAAGTGTCTTCTTTTTGAATGAGAAATGGAAAGGGAGTGTATCCCGATGGAAGGGGAGGTGGGAAAGAACTGAGAGGGGTACATAGAGGGCAAACTATAATCAGGTTATATTGTATGAGAAAAGAATATATTTTTAATTTAAAAAAAAACAAAGAAAGAAAACCCTAATGAGCAAAGAAAACATTGTCTTAGCTTTAAAAAAAGTCTTTCATCATCTACCAAAATCATTATTTCTCT
Organism: Peromyscus attwateri; assembly: GCA_902168425.1. Taxonomy (NCBI): domain Eukaryota; kingdom Metazoa; phylum Chordata; class Mammalia; order Rodentia; family Cricetidae; genus Peromyscus; species Peromyscus attwateri. Next base: position 26,492 of record CABHPP010140979.1, read on the forward strand.
TCATTTTTGATATTTTAATTACATTTCTTCATTCCCTTTACTCCTTCTAAAACCCCCCATTCTTCAAATTCATGACATTTTTACTAATTTTTATAGTGTTTGTGTGTGTGTGTGTGTGTGTGTGTGCGTGTGTGTGTGTGTGTGTGTGTGTGTGTGTGTGTGTATAATTTCTAAATGCAAACTTTCATGTATAAGCACCAAAATATATTCAAAATATTAAAAAAAATATAATAAGAGTAAATATGAAAGCAGTCACGTCTGTAGGGGTGGTGGGACCGGGGGGACTGGAACCAGTGAACGGGGCAGACTAAAGTCTCAGACAATAGCCAACTTCATTCAGAGCATCAACCAATTTATACTGTGAGGGTTAAGAAGAATCAAATCATTAAGTTCTCATGAGTTCAAGCTGTATACAATCACAAAGACAAGCTGCACATGACAAAGATAAATTTTTCCTTTAATATACAGGATACTCACAACACCAGGGAGGCTACCTGGATAATAGGACCCCAAGAAAGACACGGGGATCGCCCAATGACGGAGAGATGGATGAGATCTACATGAACAATCTGGACCTGAGTGGGAGTGATGAGGGGCGAGGGGCGAGAGAAAGAGAACTTGGGGAAGCGGGAGATCCCGGCTGGATCAAGAACAGAGAGGGAACATAAGGAATGTTCATGATAAATGAAGACCACATGAGAATAGGAAGAAGCAAAGTGCTGGAGAGGCCCACAGAAATCCACAAAGATGCCCCCACAATAAACTGCTGGCAATAGTCGAGAAATAGCCTGATTTGACCTACCCTGGTGATAAGATGGCCAATCACCCTAATTGTTGTGCTAGAAACCCCATCCAGTGACAGAGGGAACTAGATGCAGATATCCACGGTCAGGCCCTGGGTGGAGCTCCGGGAGTCCAATTGGCAAGAAGGAGGAGGGTTTATGTGACCAAGAGTTGTTGGGACCAGGGATGGATGGAATACAGGGACAAATGGCCAAACAAATAGAAACACATGAACTGTGAACCAATGGCTGAGGGGCCCCCAACTGGATCAGGCCCTTTGAATGGGTGAGACAGTTGATTGGCTTGATCTGTTTAAGAGGCATCCAGGCAGTTGGACCGGGCCCTGTGCTCAGTACATGAATTGACTGTTTGAAACCTGGGGCTTGGTAGAGACCCTGGGCTCAGCCTGGGAGGAGGGGACTAGACCTGCCTGGGCTGAGTCCACCAGGTCGATCTCAATCCTCAGGGGATTCTTTGCCCTTGAGGAGATAGAAATGGGGGGTGGGCCAGGGGGAGGGGGGCGGGACGGGGGGAGGGGGCTGGGACGGGAGGAGGGAGAAAGGGGGAATCTATGGCTGATATGTAAAGTTGAATTATATTGTAAAATAAAATAAAATAAATTAAAAAATAACATTTACTTGAATAACAACTGCACTCAATAATGAGTAAACTGAAGTAAACTCATGATTATCTGCTAACCCCAGAAGGAGCATGAAAATGCATTCCAAGAAAGATTTTAATTTTTGAAGAAACTGAGGTCACAAGTGTAAGCCACTGGAGGCACAGGAGTGCTCAAGCCTCTCCCCTTAGGACCTCCAACGGCTAGGTTCCACCCACAGAACACTCTAAACTGCCTTAATAGCTAGACCCAGCCCCTGCCCTACAGAGTAAAAAGCCCAAGTTTTTTACTTGAAATCCCACCAATCCCCACCCTGGAAAGCTTCACTCTGAAAAATTCCACCACCCTATTTTAGAAACTCTGTATAAACCCCGCCTTCTGCTCAATTTTCTTCTGTTTCTTTCTCCTTTCAGCTGAGGCAATCACCATCCTGATTTTTTTCCCTCCCAATAAATCTGTGTGAAGTTCATTGTTCAGTGTGACTTTATGGTATTCTTTGGCTCCTGACTGCTAGGATTTCTTTCCATTTGAGCTGTAGTTCTTGCAAGACTCTTGTTCTGTTTTCTTGGCATTTTCTCACAAGTTCTCTGAATTCTTCTCACATGACTCTATCCTTGGACCACAATCCAACAATATATAAAATTGTTAAAATTTTGAAACAATTAAATGATAATTTCTCCATTGATGACTTCATGTTCACAAAAGACATTTAGAATAAAAATTGATTTATTCCAATAATAGTCACTTTTGAGTGTTGAGTGTAATGAGTGATTAAGAACGTGAAAAATGAGGGGCTGGCATGCTTATATGGTTCCTGAGATATTTTATCTTTTGACCTTGTGCACATATTAACACATGCAGATAATTAAAGTGAACTTGAAAAGATTCTTGAGATTTTATAAATAATAACTAAGGAATATAAAATGCTAAGTCATCATTACCAAATATTTATTAAAAGTTGATAAGAAAGTTTATTTGTAAGCACAATGTCAATAATTTAAAATGTTCATCTGTAATTAACAGAAGAGACTAACTCATCATAATTTATATATTTTATGACTTTTCTGATATGTTCTTTTTTTTTTTTGAAGAGATGCCTAACAAGCTAACTAACAGGAGCACAACTAACATTTTCAAAGGACATAGTGAAAAACAAATTAGGTAAAGCCACACAAGCCCAATTTGTGCCGTTTTCAAACTACCAAGCTGTTTAAAGATTTAAAATATACCACTTAGTTCATGACAGAGACACCATTAATCAGATTTTTTTTCTCTGAAGTTTTTTTTTAAATAGAAATTCTTAAAATGTCATATTTTCCAAAATGTTCTAGTTTTTAGAATTTTAATTATATAGTTTCAGCACCTGAAGCTCCCATTTTATACTTGATTCCCATTAACAAATCTTAAATATGATGTGAAAGTGCCTACCTTAAAATGACACAAACTTCCTTCTAGATTTCACTATGGTACACTTAATTTTTAATCTCATTTATGATCAGAACGATTGTTTCTAAAATTCTCAATGTTCACCCTGAAATTGTTCCTTCAACCCTAATAGGTGTCATGAAAAAATACATGGCTTATAAGTCGCTGTGCAAAAATCATAATTAAGCATTACTGATCCATAACATGGCTCATAGAACTTTATCAGAAAATGTGAAATTTGATTCAACCAAAAAAATGATATAAAGACTTACATTGAAATCTAGAGTCATCCAATAAGATTTTGACTAAATTGTAAAATTTCTTTATTTCCCCCTTCCATACCAAATTTTAGGTTTGAAGATCTTTTCTTTATTCTTTTTTTAATTCTCCTCTCATATATTCCATCTGACAAAAGTTTTCCTTTCTCCCTTCCTCCGAGTCTCTCCCCCTAACTTCCCAGCTCCTGTAGCTCAATCACTCTGCCTCCACCTCCCCTTAGAAAAGTGAAGGCCTCCCAGGGACATCAACCAAACATGGCATAACATAGTATAAATAACACCAGGCATATATCATCACATCAAGTCTGGCTGATGTAAACCATTAAGAGGAAAAGGGACCCACAAGTAGGAAAAGGGTCAGAAACAGCCCCACTAACACTGTTAGGAATTCCTAAGAATACCAAGCTATTCAGCCATAACACATGCAGAGGACTTAGGTCAAACCCCTACAGGCTCCCTAGTCACTGCTAGTCCTAGTCAGCTGATTTTACAGGCCACATTCTCCTGGTGTCCCTGACCTCTCTGGTTCCTCTGATTCTTCCTCCCCCTCCTCTTCTCCTCCCCTACTCCCCAGGACTCCATGAGTGCCACCTTATTTTTGTGTTCTTTTTTTGTTGTTTTTCGAGACGGGGTTACTCTGTGTAGTTTTGGTGCCTGTCATGGATCTCGCTCCTAGACCAGGCTGGCCTCGAACTCACAGAGATTCGCCTAGCTCTGCTGGGATTAAAGGATTGCGCCACCACCACCAGCAACACCTTATATTTTTGGCTGTGGGACTCAGCATTTGCTCCCTTTGGTTGCTGGATTAAGTCTCTCTGGTCTCTTTGATGAGGATTCTGCTAGGGTCATGTCCCAGAATATTCTATAGACAGGAAAAATTGTAGGTTGAAGGATTTGTGGCTACCTTGGTGTCCCAATTTCTCCACTTGAGGCCTTGCGTGTTTACAGAAGATGGCCAGTTCAGACTCCGGGTCCCCCTTTACTAAGAGTTTTTGCTGGGGCTACTCTGTATATTCCATGGAGTTTCATTTGCTCTTGGTTTCTACCTTGCCCCCGAAATAATCTCCAAATTCCAGTCATTTCTCCCAGTATTTTCTCCCTCTCTTCCCACAACCTGATCCCTCCTGCATCTAGCTCTTCCTGGTCCCAGTCCACCCATGAAATCTATTCTATTTTTGGTTCCGAGGGAGATCCCTGCTATGAACATAGTTGAGCAAGTATCTTTCTGATAGGATGGAGTGTCCTGTCAGAATGCCCAGAATTTGTATAGTTGGGTCTTCAGGTAGATAGATAAGCAATTTTCTGAAAAACCGCCATATTGATTTATGATTTATTGATTTACAGCTCTACAAGTCTGCACTCCCACCAGCAATGGATGAGTGTCCCTTGCTCCACATCTTCACTAGTATGAACTGTGACTTGTATTTTTAAACTTAGCCATTCTGACAGGTGGAAGATGGAATCTCAGAGTCATTTTGATTTGGAATTCCCTAGTGGCTAACCATGTTGATCATTTCTTTAGGTGTTTCTTGGTCACTTGGGATTCCCCTGTTGAGAATTCATTATTTAGATCTGTACTCCATTTTTATAATTGGATTATTTAGTTTGTTGATGACAAGTTTCTTGGGTTCTTTATATATTTTCTATATTAGCCTTCTGTCAGATGTGGAGTTGGTGAAAATCTTTTCCCATTCTGTTGGCTGATGTTTTGTCCTATTATTAGTGTCGTTTACCTTACAGAATCTTTTCAGTTTCATGAGGTAACATTTATTTATTGTTGATCTTACTGCTTGCACTATTGATGTTCTGCTCAGGAAGTTGTTTCCTGTGCCCATGCACTCAAAGCTATTTCCTACTTTGTCTTCTATAAGGCTCAGTGTATCTGGTTTTATATTGAGGTCTTTGGTCCCCTTAGACTTGTGTTTTGTGCAGGATAATAAATGAGTCTATTTGCATTCTTCTACATACTGACATCAAGTTTTACCAGCACCATTTGTTGAAGATGCATTATGTTTTCTATTGTATATTTCTGTCTTCTATAGCTGCGTGGATCTTTGATTTAATTCACTTGGTCAATGTGTCTGTTTCTATGCCAATACCATTCGTTATTTTTTTTTATTAATTACTACAGCTCTGTAGTACAGTTTGAAGTAAGGAATGGTGATACATCTGGAAGTTCTTTTATAGTATAGGATTGTTTTAGCTATCCTGGGTTATTTGTTTTTCCATATGAAGTTGAGATTTCTTTCATATAACATATCTGGCTACAGTTTCTCTTGCACAAACTTCTCACAGTTACTCAGTCTTTCCCTTCCAATCCAGTTTCACACCCTTGCTGCTCATCTGAGGAAAGTAACAGACATTACTCACCCACTTGCAAATTTTCTTTTTTTTTTCATTTATTTAAATTTATTTTAAGTGATCCATAAAAACAAAATTTGTACATATTAATGGGATACCAGATGATATTTCAGTACATGTACACATTGTATAATATTTAAATCATTTATCCTTTTCCTCATTTTTACTTCTTCATAGTAAAAACTTAACAAAATATTTTCTTCTAATTTCTTATGTGTAGTACATTAACGATGTGGGACATTGGTCCAGTCCCTTCCCCCTCTCTCTTTTTGAGACAGGGTCTCTCTATGTAGCTCTGCCTGTCCTGAAATTTACTGTGTAGACAAGGCTGTCCTCAAACTTACAGTGCTGGGACTAAAGGCATGTACCACCACGCTTGGCCAGCCCAGTCTCCCTTAAAGGAAGGCTGTTGTATTTTTCTGAGCATTTACATTTAATATAGCAGATAAATTATAGAAATAATAGCATGAGTATATCCAACATTTAAAGGATTCCATGTAAAATATAAATAGACTTGAAGCAGTTAATCCATCTTATAAAGCCATTATATACACCTCAATATTTTTATATTAATCTGATAATTTTCCCTTTGTCTACCATTATTTGAACTTTTATTTTTATTTTTTATTTTTTTATTTTTTATTTTATTTTATTTTTTTGTTTTTCGAGACAGGGTTCCTCTGTGTAACTTTGCGCCTTTCCTGGAACTCACTCTGTAGCCCAGGCTGGCCTCGAACTCACAGAGATCCGCCTGCCTCTGACTCCTGAGTGCTGGGATTAAAGGCGTGCACTTGCAAATTTTCTATTGAAAATTCTATTTAGATTTACAACCATTTTTAATTGTTGTTTTTAATTTTGTTGATATGTAGTTGCCTGGAATTTTCATATATTTTGTTTATTAGATCTCTGTCAGATGTGGAGTTGGTAAAAATATCTTTTCACATTATGCAAGCTGCTTCTTTGTCCAATTGACAATGTCTGTTGCCTTACAGAAATTTTTCAGTTTCACGAGGCCCCATTTATTAATCATTAATAATTGTGCCTGTGCTTATCAGTGTTCTCTTCAGAAAGTTATCTCCTGTGAAATGCATTCAAGGCTGTTCTCCACTTTCTCATCTCTCAGGTTCAGTGTGTCCAGTTTTATGTTGATGTCTTTGATCCAATTAGACTTGGGTCTTATGCAGGGTGATAGATACAGATCTACTTACATTCTTCTACATGCCAACATCCAGTTTGACCAGCACCATTTTTGAAGAGGCTTTCTTTTTTTTTTCCAGTGTGTATTTATGGCTTCTTTATAAAAAAATCAGGTGCTCATAGTTGTGTGAATTTATTTCTGGAGCTTCGATTCTATTCCATTGATCAATATACCCCTTTTTATGCCAATACCACACAGTTTTTATTACTATAGCTCTGTAGTACAGCTTGAAATCAAGGATGCTGACACATCTAGAATTTCTTCTATTTTTCAGGGTTGTTTTAGCTAGTCTATATTTTTTTCCCTATGAAGTTGAGAATTTTAAGCTCTATAAAAATCGTGTTGGAATTTTGTTGGGGATTGTGTTGATATAGATTGTTTTTGGTAGGATAGCCATTTTTACTATCTAAGGAGTAAAATAAGATAAATGAAAAATAACAAGTTGGAATAGTAGTAAACAAACAGTCAGAAGAAAAATACTAAAATCAAAATGAAAAGAAACACATATAGATGCAGATATATACATACAAGAATCACATAAAAAGAATCACACATAAAGAGAAAACCACATGCTATAATATATACACAAGGGACCCATAAGGTAAAAGTTTTTTTAAAAAAGATAAAATATTAAGAGACAGAGTGTCTCCAAAGATGGTACAGAGTTTCTTTTATGTCGACCATCTACTGAGGGCATGTAGTAGGTTGTTTCCCTAGTAAGACGCTGCTGTGAGATGTTCTATATGTTAAATGTGTTGCTCTGATTGGTTAATAAATAAAACACTGATTGGCCAGTAGCCAGACAGGAAATATAGACAGGACAAGGAGAGAGGAGAATTCTGGGAAGTAGAAGGCTGGGTCAGAGAGATGCTGCCAGCCACTGCCATGACAAGTGAGATGTCAGGTACCGGTAAGCCACGAGCCATGTGGCAACTTATAGATTAGTAGAAATGGGTTAATTTAAGATATAAGAACAGCTAGCAAAAAGCCTGAGCCATTAGGCCAAATAGTTTAAGCAATATTATTCTCTGTGTGTTTACTCGTTTAGGTCTAAGCAGCTGTGGGACTGGCAGGTGAGAGAGATTTGTCCTGACTGTAGGCCAGACAGGACTGGAGAAAACTCTTACTACAAGACGCCAATGGAAAAAAAAACTAATTTTTCATTTGTAAATGTTAATCCATTAGAGGTACTTTTGGGCTGATGAAGGGGGCATATGTCCACTTTCTTTCATGTCTAGGATCTTATCTTGGGTAGACCCCTGCAGGACCTGTGAGTCCTGCCACAATCTATGAGTTCATATGGACATGATCCTACTGTGTTTATAAGGACTTATTTATTTTGTGAACATCATACCCTCTGATTTTTATACTCTTGTGCAGAGTTCTCTGAGCCCTGAGGGAAGGGATTTGTTGGAACCATCCTATTTAAGTCTGAATGTACCAATGTTTCTTACTCCCTTAACACTGTTTGGCTTTAGGTCTCTGTATTTGTTCCCATCTGTTGCAAAAGAAATCTCTAAAGATGTCTCAACAAGGCACTAATCTTTGAGTATGCCACAAAATCATTGGGAGTCACTTTATTGCTATATTCTTTTAACAGAATAGTTGTGTTTGGTTTTCTAAAAGGTCACTGGCCTATCTAGTTTCAGATTCTTGGCCAGTGAAGCTGTGGTAAGTATGACTTTTATCTCATTGAGTTAACCTAAACCCAGTCAGACAGTGGTTGGTTAATCTCACAAACTTTGTGCATCTACAGCACTGACACATCTTACAGGCAGGTCACCATTTAAACCAAAGAGTTTTTAGCTGGTTTGATGTTTCCTTTCTCCATTGGCAACATGCAGAGTATATTCCAGTGCCATGAAGACTAATCTAAATGGGTAAAGGCTCTAGGTAGGCACCACCTTGACTTCTCTGTGTTTAATAAATTGTGTAGGTTTTTTTTTTTCAGCAATAGGGTCCTGCTGACAGTACATAGAGAACAACCTATAACCTTGGAAACACCCTAAGTTGTTTAAGCGTCCTCATTTGACTCCTTTTAGCTAACAACTCAATTATATGTAACCCATTCCTGATATTGGATTCTTCAATTGGTGACAAGTGATGTCCAGTTGGGACTCTGTCTTCCCTGTCATTTGGCAATTTCATTTAGATCACCTTCATATATGTATATATCTTAGGAAGCTGCTGCTGTATTTAGGAAGCTGCTAGGTTTCCATAGTATTCCTCAAATGGCTCTTAGTTTTGGCTGTCCCTCCTCATATTCCCTCTTTAATACCCCTCTTATCCCCTTCTCCATTTGATCATCTTGTTCCAGTCTTCCTCCCCAATCCATCGATAATTATTTCTTCTATTTATCCTTCCTAGGTAGATTCCCCAGTCCCTTAATCTACACCTAACCTCTGTGGTTATATTGATTCTAGCTCGCTTACCCATGACTTAACAAACATCCACATATGAGTGAGAATACAACATATTTGTTATTCTAGTCTGGGTGGTTTCTTCTAGGTCTATCAATTTACCTGTTAATTTTATTTTAATTTTTAATGGCTGAGTAATTTTTCATTGTGTAAATGTACCATGATTTCTTTATCCATTCATCTGTTGATGGATATCTAGTCTTTCTCCAGTTTCTGGTTATATGAATAGAAGAACAGTGAAAATGGTTGAACAAGTGTCTGTGTAATAGGATAAAACATCTTGTGGCTATATGCCTGAGAGTGGTAAAGCAATTCTTGAGATAGATAAATTCCCAGCTTCCTGAAAAACAGCCACATTGATTTCCATAGTGGCTGTACAAATTTTCATTCCCACCATCAATATATGGGTTTTCTCCATAGTCTACATCCTCACTAGAATGAGCTGTCAAATGTTTTATCAATCTTGGCTACTCTGTCTGGTGTAAGGTGTTATCCCAAGGTAGTTTTGATTTGCATTTCCCTGGTGACTAAGAATTTTGGACATTTCTTTATTCAAGGTATGTGCAAAGTATATATGTGAATTCTCAGTCACAATCCCAAATATACAAATGCATAGGCATTATTTTGTGAAAGTATAAAATATAAAATAATAATGAAACTTCAAAACCAATAAGAAATAGCATACTTCAAAATTGTTAGATCCAGGCATGATGCTATACTCCTAGAGTTTCAGTACATGAAGTAGAGCCTGGAGGATCAGGAAATCCAGCTTGCTTCAGCTACATAATCAATTCAAAGTTGGCCTGGCATTTCACTTGTTAGTCATTTCAAAATCACACGACCCATGAACCAATGAATTCAACAGAATTACCTTTCAGATTACAAAGCTTGTGGAAGACAATTTAGTCTGTACTTAGCATGAGGCTGAAGGACAGCTTTCACCATTTGAGTAAGAATGTAATTCATAATGTAATTAATTCCTTAACCGACAACAAATCAACATTATAAGCAAGTGATTGAAAATTTGGCAACTAATAGATAAGACCTAACATCAATTCCGTTAGCATGTCCATAATTCAAAAATTATGATGTGCAGTGTGTGATATCACAAACCAAAGAGAAACATATAAAATATGTGATATCACACCTAAAGAGAAACATATAAAATATATAATTGGAACATATATGCATAAGTTTAGTAAATGTACGTGGTGAGTGTGTGTGTGTGTGTGTGTGTGTGTATGTGTGTGTGTGTATGTGTGTGTGTATGTGTGTGTGTATATGTGTGTGTGTGTGTGTGTGTGTGTATGTGTGTGTGTGTGTGTGTGTGTGTGTGTGTGTGTGTGTAGAGGCCAGCATTTTTCCTCCTTTATAGCTTCCAGCTACAATCTGAAGACATAGTCACTGAACCTGGGGTTCACTGATTACCTTGACTAGCTTGCCAACCAACCCATTAGACCCATCTGCCATTCTTCCCATAGGACTAGGTTTACAAAGGCATCACAGCACTTGACTTTTTACATGTTCTCGGGACCCAAACTCAGGTCCTAATGCTTGCAAAGCTAATATTTTCCAGTCCAAGATATCTCATCACCCTGAGGCCTGCTTTCAATATTTGAATTCTATCTTCAAATTTTCATCCAATTAGAATATAGAATAACTATGTGTTTATTTATTACATTTTTCTACATTTTTATGGATGTGGAGAAAAATGAGATCAAAATTGAGGACACAAATTGCTCATGCAGATCCAAATAAGGTAGATAGGAGAAGAAAATAAAAATTCACTTGTGTTGGTTAGGGAAATTATGGTTGCCAGTTTAGCCCTTTATGAATCAATCACTCTTATTTACCAGTTTGGACATAAGGAACATAAATAGTTTTTGCTTCACGTTCTGCATAGTTTAACATACACTAAGCATATAGGCACTTGGTGCATTTGCAGACAGCATTATAATACACCAGTCTCATCTTGGTACTAATGTGTCAGGGTGCTCATTTTCTAGTTATGGAATTTAACTTTGTAAAAAGTTAGGAAATCAGCAATGGAATCATAGATATTCAAAATGTCTACCTTTTTGAATCTTGATAACTTTCAAATTTACCAAATTAAATCTCACTGTTTTGTAGGAATGAGAGATGCTATTTTTTCAAAGAAGACATAGAATGTGATAGATGAGGTACTTCCAGACAAAGATGAGGAAGAGTGTCTCCTTTGTCTCCCTGGAGACCTACTCCTCCTGTGTTTTGGTGGAGAAGGCATCTGTCTTGATGAAGTTCTTCTTCTAGGAGATGGTTGCCTTCTTGGGCTTGGCCGCCTTCTAGGAGAGTACGACCTGGATCAGGATGTATGTTGCTGTGTTGGTCTAATATGAGAAGGTGATCAAGAGTGGGTCCGAGATCGTGATTTGGAACGTGATCGTGATCTTGGTCTAGTCTTTTCCTTGTAGACGTGGCCTCCTGTACTGCAGAGTCTTTTGTTCTCATTGATGTTTCTGGGAGCTCTGGAGATTTCTTTTCTGGGGCAGGGGAAGGGCTTAGGCTCTTGGTTCTGTGAAGAAGAGATAGAGAGTGACTGCGCTTTCTCTCTCTCCTGACAGGGAAAGATCATCTTCTAGGGGAAGGAGACTTGGATTTGTATCTTCTTGGGCTGCTAGACCACTCCCTTTTTCTTTTCTTTTCTTTTTTTTATTTAAAGGGCGTTTAAATATTGTTGACATTCTTGTGGTTCCTTTAAATGCCCTTGCCTCTCCCCAGAGTTTGTTCGTTTTTTTTTCCTCACCCCCACCTTTTTTTTCTTCCTTTCTCTTACATTTTAGCACCATGTAAATTATGCTTTCAACCTTGGATAGGTTCATAAGCTGGCCCAGAGTAAGACCACTGTTGAAGTACAAACGTCTGAGTGAGTGTTTTAATGCCCTCAGCACTCCTGGGGCCTGTGGAGTCTCTGCTGACACCTTGGGGTTCCAGCACTAGAGAGCAGGGACAGCACTGGGCACTGTTCAGGGATGCCAGAGAGTCTGTGCATGACAGGCTCCTGGGTCGATTTAGAACTCTGGAGTTTTGTCCTCTTTGGGTTGGTTTGTTTTGTCCCCCCACCCTCTCTTTTTTCTTTGCCTTTTGTAAAGGGAATTTATCTGACCCAGTAAGGACCCTTCAGTTAGATAAATTTGTTTTATGAAACTTTGTGGCTCCCATCCATATTTTTTTTTCCTTACTCTTTGAATTGGTACACACAACTGAAGAGCTCTTGTATTGGCAGGCTGAGAAGGCCTGGACTTGGACATAGTGTCATGGTTTCACTTGTTTTATTTTATTTTATTTTATTTTTTTAACTAAAGCTATATAAAGCTTGTGGATTAAACAGAGTAAATTCCTAAATTAAAAACAAAAAAAAATAATGTGATAGATGAAGTACAATGTTAGAAATATATCACAAATGGTTCTGTCATTTAATTTTATTTATATCTCTGAAGAACAAAATCAAGAATGTATTTCAAATACTAAGTTGTAAAGGCAAGTGTTTGTTTCCTTGTATGAGAAGACATCTAAGATGAGACCTATTTAAATAAGACACTTAATTGGTTTCAAATGCCAGTTGATATTAATGTTTACATTTTTCTCATTCAATTAATGACTGTTTCTATGGTTTTCATATGCAGATAACATATGGAATCATGAAAGATATTGTGAGTGATTTGAACTTGAATTCATTTTTCTTTGAAATATATTCCCCATAAGCCACTTAACTTTTGCAAATCTTCAATATCAAATTCCACAATTTATTTTCAAGTTAAAAATAGAGATGTAGCTCATTTCTGCTTCCCACTGAATATATGAGTGTTATATTTTATGTAGTGATGTATCATTTTCGACACACTCCAACATTTCTTCTCACATGCCTTTCCTTACACCAGTCCTTAATAATAAAGTGACTAGTGACCCTGTTGGCATTTGCTTCTACTCTGATTTGTGTGAAGAACTCTTCGATTGAAGTTTCACACTGTCACCAACTACAGGAGATTGTTGGGATGGTGTCAACATCTATTTGTTTTACACTGGTTCTCCCTTCTCTTTACACAATCCTTCAATGTAATTTCATGGGAAAATATGCATAGTCAGCTGACTTATTATTTAATGGCTCACCATTAATAGCAATATATACTCTGACAAGAACAAACATAGGACTGTATTTCATCCTATAGATATTTACTATCAAAAATTTACAATTTACCTGATCCAGTTTGTACAGTCTGCCAATCACTGTGAGATATATTTATGTGTGTGTGTGAGAAAGAATTTGCATGCATGTGTGTGCATGCGTGTTTGTGTTTACTCTGTGGCTTTCCTATTTATTTCCTATCAAAAATTTAAATACTTCTATAACTGGACATAAATATTACAAGAATCTTCTTGATCAGATTTGAATTCTAGAACTCTGAAGAATTGTCTTTACTACAGAGTGCAGATTTTTGTGAGTACCTTTAGAATGTCAGAACATAATAGAATGTCATATCAAATATATTTTCAGTTTCATTTTATCACTGAAGAACCATTTACAATAAAATGACAACACATGTTAAATACTTCAGAATCAGACATAAATATAAAATATTGATAGATTCTTATTTATAAAGGATCAAGTCATTGTTTACAAAGTTAGGAATAAAAACTGAATAACAGATCTTTCACTTTTCTATTCTACTAATTAAACATTCATATTTATTTTAGTGTATAATGTGTGGAACACTGTAGGACTATTTCTTATATCTGTACAATGACATGAAATGGTAGTTTTGATGTGGCTCTTAAAAGTTGTAGAAAATGACCATTGAGAGTGATTCTTGAATATTTAATAATTGAAACATAATAGAATTCATGTTGGGAAATAATCATAAAGATTTAATTAGATAACAGTGATTTGGTCTTGATTTGTAGAATTTAGCCTTCCTACAACCTAAAAGTAATTGACCAAGACAGATTTCCGTCCTATGTCTCAAAGAGAATTCAGCACCTCACAATGCTCCACTTCTATTATCAAACTGTGAAACCATACACTTTTTCAGTTTTCTCCTACTTGTCATCATTAACTCACAGTTCCTAGGAGTGAAGCTGGTACTGCTGCTGAGAATCTTAAAAAGTAGTGTTTAGATTGTCAGCCAGAAAACATTTATAATAGGTTTCTCATGTAGTGAAGTGTCCACTTGCAACATAATCCAAATGTCTGACTACCATTTCTTTGTGAATGTGTGGCTGGGGACAGTGGGTTTCTGCTGCCCTTCTGCACAGGGCATCTTCTGGTGTTAGAGAGTACTAGAATATTCTTTATCATTTGCACATCTGTCCTGTGCAGGTTTCTGTGAAGAACACTTACTTGATCAAGCCAGTGAAGAGAGGAACTCTGGGAGTCTTACTCCTGTTTTAAGTGTTTTTACCTGGCTCAGCCTGTCCAGTGCAGTGCAGTGCACTTTGATTGGCTTAAATATAATTGTTTGGGGGAATTTATTTACATGTATAAAATCTTATCATTTTGATCATATTCTATTAGATAGAAAGAAAGAAAGAGAGAGAGAGAGAGAGAGAGAGAGAGAGAGAGAGAAAGAAAGAAAGAAAGAAAGAAAGAAAGAAAGAAAGAAAGAAAGAAAGAAAGAAAGAAAAAAGAGAAAGCACATCTCATCTATGCCCAGTTGTGTGAACACCAAGCCATAAGGAAATGGTCATTCCTAGGATTTCTACCTTATCAAAGGGCTAATCCTTTTAACCTCTTTGACAATCTTCTGTCCTCTTTATTTTAGTGTATTCTACCTGTCTCTGGTGCCCACCTCCTCCCATTGCTTTCAGTTAGGTATTCTAAAGAAGCTTTGCATAATACAAACATACGCTTCACAGTCACACACGTGATCATGTTAAAGAAGAAAACAAAATGAGAAATTAATTCTTAAAATATTTTTTCATTAAGCATATAAAAATGTCCCTGTGCCGGGCGGTCGTGGCACATGCCTTTAATCCCAGCACTCGGGAGGCAGAGGCAGGCGGATCTCTGTGAGTTCGAGGCCAGCCTGGTCTCCCAAGCGAGTTCCAGGAAAGGCGCAAAGCTACACAGAGAAACCCTGTCTCGAAAAACCAAAAAAAAAAAAAAATGTCCCTGTGATATATACTTTACTAAAAATCCTTAAGAGATAGCTTTTGGAAGCCATGGCAACTGCACTGTGGATCCTGAACAAAGGAGCATGGTGTTCCCCAGATGTCTAGGTCCACCCACATCTGGAGACAGGGCTTGTCATGTTTATGATCTACTTATATAATGCTGACTTAACTTATCTTAGAGTGATTGGAGAATCAACATTCTCTATCAAATATGATTTTAACCTTTAATCGATCTCTGTTATATTATTCAACTTTGAGTAAAATATTGCTAACACTAGGGTTTCTACAATTCTCTCCTCTAGTAATACAATAGGCCAGGGTCTAGAGAATACTTACTACATATTTGTTGTTGGACTCCACTGACTACAACCTGATTTTGGAAGAGGAATTATGATGTTAAGCTTGTCATGATGTCATTTAGAGTAATTTACCCTTATTTTAAATTCATGGAATTTAAAGCACTATAGTCAATGGGTTTAATAAATGCTCAGATTTAAAGAATGTTTCATAGAGTTTTCAAATTAATCCCATGAAGCACAGAGGATTATAGTAACTCCTTCACCATTTGTTATTAAGCACTTCTAGTTACTGGTAGTTATACTGACCTCTCTGACAGGAATGTAGAAGGGAAATATTTTATTAATGATCGAGAAGCACTTTGAAAATGTAAAGTGCCACATAAATACTAAATTATTCCTGACATAAGGAACTAGACAATGCCTGCTGTCCTGACAATAAATGCCAGAGCACACAATTACTTCTGGAGAGCTGTGACTGTTGAATCTGTGTTCTTTCTGCCTCCTGAAATCACTGACACCAGTTGTTTCCTCTTGGTAAGACACAGCCGCTGCCGCTGCCATGCTCTTTCCTATAAGAGTGAATAAGGGTGAAATGTTGTTAAAAGAATTAAAAAAAAAAAAGGATGAGTACACTAGAGTTAGGAAATGGAAGGTTGTAAAATTTCTAAGATAGGATAAAATTAGGTAAAATATTATCATCTGAAGAAGCAAGTTATTCAATGAAGTGATTACCTGATTAAGAAGACCATGAAGCAAGAGAGGGAGTTATGATTCATTGGGGCACAAACACAAATGAGCAACGTAATGGATATCTAATTGCAGGTCATCAGCCTCCCAAAATATATGTACAAGGAGTATGAAATGAGGTCAGCAGACTGTATTTTTAGGTTTAATATTATGTATGTGACCAATAATAATTAAAAAAAAGAGGCCATGAAATTGAAAGAACATGAGAATGAGAGGTGAAGAGGACATAAGAATAAGTTGAAAGGAGAACAGAAGGGGATAAATCATATAATTACATTTAATTAAAATAAAACAAAGATAAATACAGCATATAATTTTTAAACAATTTATTTAATTTTTAAAAATTTTCTGTGCATTGTACGGGTGTCAGAACCCCTGGAACTAGAGTTCCAGACAATTGTGAGCTGCCACATGGGTGCTGAGAATTGAACTCAAGTGCTCTGGAAGTACAACTGAGCCTTATAACTACTTAGTCATTTTTGCAACCCAACTTTTTAAAGTTTTAAAAATTAATTTATAATGTATTTATGTGTGTGTGTGTGTGTGTGTGTGTGTGCGTGTGCGTGTGCGTGTGCGTGTGCGTACACGTGCCTATCTCTTCAAGTTCGAATGGAAGCCAGCAGAGGGGATTAGATTGCCTGGAGCTAAAAATTACAATTTGTTTTGAGCTACTTTATGTGAGTCCTGGTTACCAAACTCAGGTTCTCTGCAAGAACATCAAGCTTTCTTAACTGCTGAGCATTTCTGCATCATCATAATGCAGGTTATAAATACTAGTGCAAATTTAATAAAGTTGGTAGCTTGAGTAACATGAAAACTAAAAAAAAAAAAAAAAAAAAAGGAGCAAATGGATCAATATTATGTTATTTCCAACTATTACCAGAATCATGTAATAACAGCCTAAGGATATCCTAGAAAAGTGATTATCCCTTTCTAGGCAGTGCTTGGCTTTCAATAGTGGTTCATCTAGTGGTGGGGCCCCAAGTGTGTCCAGCTACACATTTTATCTTGGAAGTTTTAACAAGCCTGATTTTATGCATGTAACCATTACTGCTGAGATTTTATGTGTACAATCACCCTGCCATAAATTGAGGACATTTCAGAGGACTCTTCACCATACACAACTCTTATACTCATTTGCCTCCTCCTCAGTATTGTTCTTTGACCCTTGAGATATG
Source organism: Peromyscus attwateri (assembly GCA_902168425.1). Lineage (NCBI taxonomy): Eukaryota > Metazoa > Chordata > Mammalia > Rodentia > Cricetidae > Peromyscus > Peromyscus attwateri. The sequence continues at coordinate 43,947 of CABHPP010140979.1, forward strand.
TAAGGATCCATGTAAAATTCCACCTACACTAAATGCATACAGATGCTTATTCCAAGCACTTCATGAGAGAATTTGTGTAAACACTACCAAATTCAATCCAAAGCTTTCCTGATCAAGTTTTAAAGCAGGAGAGACAGAAATATAGTGGTGGTCTATTCCCAGGTGGATAACCAGATGATTGGGACTGAGAGGCAACATGAGTAATTGACAGGAAAGTTTATACACCATATCCCATCAATATTGAGATGTACCTTTTCCTTTTTCAAATTTTGACTCTTTAGATTTTATTTTGGAAGTGTCTTGCGGTATGGTTTAGGCCAACCTTGAATTTACAGTATGGTCTAGGCTAATATTAAACACATAGTGATCCTCCTTCTCCAGACTCCAGACTCCCTGAACCATAGATGTGTGTCACCACCAGCTGAATTTTAGCCTTATAGAAAAGAGTTGGGTAAGCCTTTATTCTCAAGAACTGTCTATTGGGGAAGATTTCTCTACATAAACTCACTTTCTCAAGATAACTGATTGAAGATGCTGACAGGAAGGGTCCCCGGTGAATTGAAACAATTTAGCTAAGAAAATGCTCCAATAAACTGCAGGAAAGAAGCCAATCTATTGTAAGCATTTCCAAGAAGTACTTCTTAAAGTCCCCGTTTTAAATGATAAAGAAAAAAGCTAGTGATTACATTCAATTTTTGTAAAAATGAGCAAGAAGGGAACCATGAAAGTTTCTGTTCAGGAAAGGAATAGAAGCTATGCAGAGAGATGAGCGCAGCTGCTGGATCTGGAGCACACAAAGCATGAAGGAATGAACAGAGCCTGAAAAAATGCAACGCCAAGGGGAGAAAGTAGTATTTTGTGCACATTAAATATGATACAAGACACAATCTCCAATAACGTAACACAGAATAAAATGAAATGTAACTACTAGAAGATAAAATTCAGAAGAAAATCAAATCAGACTTCTCATTAGCAGCACTTCAGTTTGCAAAGAAATAATTGGAGTTTTAGAATGAGAAAGAAGAAAAAAGGAAGTGTCCAGAGCTACCTTTGTACATTTACTGTGGACCTGGATTTTTAACAAGTGAAGCTGGCCTCCTCTGTTAATTCCCAAACAACATATCTGTGCTCTGGCCAAATTGATTTTATATCCAAAATCCTCTAACTGAAATGACTTAAACATCGGGTCTGCATAACACTTAGATAGAGGTATTGTAAACAAAATGTCCTACTTAAATTGAATTTTACCTTCCTTATAAGCAATGTTTCCCAGCATTGCATTTTGTGATTGGCCAATAGTGTTGTCCTTTCTTAATATTCTTCGTGTAATACTTACTGTGTCTCTAGCTTAAAGTCTCTTTACTATAAGCTCTCTATCAATTTTAGCCTTTTAGTTCACCAATTGTCTTTAAATCTATATATAATATTAACTCACTAGTTATCCCTTTTTTTCACTTGAATGAAATAAGAACTAAACAAAATCTCATTTTGTGACAATATGGCTAGTGAATTGCAATTTAATGAAATTTACAATATTATCTTTAAAAGAATGTAAGAAGAAAAATCAGAAGACATGAAAGAGGAATAAAGAAGACACTAAGTACAAACATTTCAGAGATTATAAGTAAACAGGAAACAATAAGAATGGTAACACAAGAATATATTTCAAAGATAGGAATGATAGCTATAGTGTTGAAAGATATGCACAGTTGCTGTTTTTATTCATAATTCTAACCTAATAATCAATTATATGTAAAAGTATTCAATAAATTAACCTTAATTTTGAGAAGTTTCCATTCAATACAAGAATGAGAATCAATACTGTAATTTTAAGTATAAATGCATATGCATGCTTCTCAGTGAAGAAATGCCAATAAAAGACATATAAATATTTGTCTCCAGTCACAGAGCTTAATCTTTCTTATAACGTGTGTGTGTCAAATGGCTGTGTTATCACATCATGTAGAATAATAAAACCAAGCCTCACTAAATATGAATAAACTGAAACAGATACAAATCAAACTATATCCATGACTATATCTATCTCTCTGCATGTATGTGGATATATGTAGATATACATATGTATGTATATATATATATATACATGCATACAGGTAAATATGTATATCTGTGTGTACAGATATATATGCACACACACACACACACACACACACACACACATATATATACACATACAGATAGATGACAGATAAACAGATAGATAATGATAAAAATATGTGTGAATGTTCAAGAAAATTTTTATAATTTATAATACTTTTAACATTACTAATCAGTTTTCTATGTACTATGTAATATCTAACATTTTTTATTAATGGGAGAACATGAACTCTATTGTACTAAAACAGAAGCAGGTTTATAGTTTGTGTTTCATTTTCTATATTCTATAACTATCTGATCTCTTTAAATATTTATATTTATATATAAGGACAGTTTTCTTTGTACATTTTATACATAATATCACCATTTGTAGTGATATATTGTATACCCTAATAAAATTTGCCTGAAGATCAGAGAACAGAACAAGCCACTAGATTAAAATATAGATGTCAGGCAGTGGTGGCACACACCTTTAATCCCAGTACTTGGGAATCACATGCCTTTAATCCCAGCACATGAAGAAAGTAATACAGCTGGGCAGAGAAAGATGTATAAGGCTTTTTGGCTTTTTGGCTGAAGCTTTTTCAGCTGAGGCCTTTCAGCTAAGGACTGAGAGGCTTTCAAACAGAGGATCCGTGGAGTTGGCGAGGTGAGACATGGCAGTGGCTTGTTCCTTTGTCTTTTTGATCTTCAGACAAATCTTATTAGGGTACACAATATATCACCAGAACCATTTGAAAAAGTCAAAGACTCTCCACTACAGTAATTTCCTTTCATCACATGAATCTGCATTCTTAACCATACGGACCATGTGCCTCCTCATTATTACGCATACAGGCTGTGGGGAGGAAAGTCATGCAGAGGATCAAGTCTACATGTCTCTGAAACACAACTTGTAAGCTAACTCAGCTAACTCCAGAGTTCTTTTCAAAAGTTCTACTGTCCTTTCTATACATAAAACAATGTGAAACACATGAGATGGATGAAAAGAAAATAACTCTGTGGCAGGAATTTCTCTTCCATGACTCCTGAACCCTAAAATTGCTAACATTTGTCTTTCCAACTCTGTGCTTTTTGGAAAAGAAGTAGAAGTGATAAAATGCTACCAGGCAGTGATGGTACATGCCTTTAATCTCAGCACTTGGAAGGCAGAGGCAGAGGGATCACTGTGAGTTCAAGGCTAGCCTGGGCTACAGAGAAAGTTCCAGGACAGCCAAGGAAGCACAGAGAAACCCAGTCTCAAAACAATCCCCCCTCATGAAAAAATATGTGATAAAATAAATTTCCTATGAATTTATAGACTCAGAAATGGCTTTTATACTTCATTGTTTGTAAATGTTTTCTCCGTTTAGTATTCTTTGTTGGAAACTGTCTTTCTACATTGTGAGGACTGGTCCCAAGCTTAAGATGTTCTGGCCTACTCCACAGAGGAGTTGTGGTTGAAGGGAATGACCAAGTCTACTTTATTTTTTTTTTTTTTTGCAAAATCTGCTTCAGTTCTTCTTTTCCTCAAAAGTTATTTATTTATGATTATTATTTTTTTAACAGTACATCAATGTTCTGGTTCATGTTTTGAAGTGAGGTTACCTTTATGCCTTGACGAAGTGATTTTGAAACCTCAAAGCTCTCACTTGTCAGCATCACACTTCCTCAAAAAGACCACAGATCCTAATCCTTCTAATCCTTTCAAAGAGCGCCTGTGCCTGGTGACTAAGCAGTCAAAAACATGAGCCTGTGGAGGCCATTATTATTCAAACCACCACAATTGCTTATAAAATATCAATACTGAGTAAATTGGTAGCATATTGTTTTGTTTATGGAATAAGCCAAGAAAAAATTTTCTCCAAATTCAATACAGTTACAATTGTTAAAAGATTTCTGATACTATATGGTTCAATCTGTGCATGCAGAGACCAAATATAAGAAGAGGCAACTGTGTTAACTCCCTGAATCTAATTAATTCCAAGTTCCTGTACCCAAAGAGATATGTCTGTATATCCTTTACTTGACATCCTAGAAACTAAGGAAAATGCTTATTAATAACAAATCAAATGAGTGAAGTAACCCAGACTCAGAAGGACAAACAGGGTATGTACTCAATCATAAGTGGATACTAGATATAAAGCAAAGGACAATCAGACTGCAACCCACAGATCCAGGGAGGCTACCTAGCAGGGAAGATCATAGGATGACTGTGGCTTATACTAAGTTTTGGGTTTGCCTGATCACTGGGCAAGCTTTAGTGAGTGAAGAAAATTATTATTAGATTTTCTTTGGAAAATACAAACCAAAGCAGCATGCAGAAGATGGCTGGTAAATGATAAATTTGATGAGGGAAATCCACGACAATAAACTTCAACAAATAAGTGTAAATTGAAGATTTTTTCCAGCAGTTATGCCACTGAGGGAATATAATTAAGCCAGATGCCAAAAATGCTCCAAGTAAAAATTGATAGATCTTTAATGATAGATGACTTTGAATTGTAATTTTCTTTACTTGAGAAGGTAAATAGGAATACGTGTTAAGGTTGAAGCAGGGTATACAACAGTTTAATTTTAGTTGCTTGGAGAAATTTTAGGTTAAGAAATCAAGAATATTAGAGAAATTTTAATTCATGTTAAAGTAGAACTCAGAGTAAATAATTAAGACTAGTTGCCAAAAAAGGACAGACATATGCATACTCTAGCTGACGTAATATGTTGTGTTTATTATAGTAGATAGGTAACATCTGATCCACTTGTCTATTGCTATATAATATATTACAAAGTATCAAGGTAGAATGCAAAACCAGTGTTTCTTATTATAAATGTTTGGGTTGACTGATCTGAACTAGAAATTTCATCACAGGAGTCAATCATCAGAATTATACTTTACTTAAGAAGTTGGAAGCAGACTTATTCTGAAAACTAAATAGAGTTTATAGCATACCTTTGTCCATTCATCCAGTGCCAGATACTTTCTGTGATACTATATGTGTTTTGTAATAATACTCAAAAACTGTCCAGTTCTGTCATCCTTTGGGGTAAAAATGATTCCATGTACTTTGAATATAAACTAAGTTATGAGTTTGCTGGGTCATGTGGCAATTTTATCTTTCTGAAGAATCTCTGTAGTATTTTTGCACATAATTGTAAAATTATATTTCCACCAATGGTATACAAGTGCTTCCTTTATTCACAGCCCTGGTAAAATTGGTTGTTTTTCTTCTTTTTTTTAAGTCTTCTCATGACAGATATGAGATGGTATCTCAAAGTAGTTGCAATATTTCTCTTGGAAACTTATTAGGTTTCTTCATCCGAAAACGTCTGAGTGTTTTGTATATTTTTTTAAAGATTACATATTCTTGATATGCAGTTCATTTAATTTCTGAAATATATATGTGTGTGTATGCATATATATGTATAGACAGGTAGAAAAACATAGATATAGATATGTATGTGTTTGTGTAATTTAGATTAACTATCCTTGTATAATTTAAATTTACATTGTATGATATATAAATTTAAAATATAAAAATATTTTCACTCAGAAAACAACTGAAGAGAGAACCATCTCTAAAACATTTCACACATCTCACTAAGAATTTATCCTGTCTTTGACTGAGAGTTCAGTGAGAGTTGTGGCATGTATTCTCACCACATGGCCTCGTCACTTGTCTTGACTTTTTAATGATGTAGTAGCTACGTCTTGGAGATTGTACTCAAAGAGAAGGGACAGCAAAGACAGCCTCTGTCCAGCCATGGTATTGCCTAATTTTCTCCACATATTTGAATTAAAATGTTAGAGTTCACTCTGTAGGTGAAGTAACTCTTCACTGGAAGATTATCAAAAAATTGGTGGTTGTCTAACTATTTATTTAATCCTAATATAAAAACCATTGCTCCTTACTTAGCATCCTCTTTCAACACAGTCCTAGAGTTTATTTTATTGTTGTTGTTGTTGTTTTGTTTTTTAATAGATTTGTTATTATATATTTATTTGTACCTGATGAAAAATGAGGTAAACTAGTAATGTTTGCTATTGGTAGTAATAGAACTCTGGATCATGGAGCAATGCCCCAGGCCCATAATATCATGGAATTAATTTCCCTGGACATTAGCAAGTTAAACAGAACTTTAAGTTATTCTTAGCAAAAATGTTAAGTGGCACACTGAGGTGAATATTATTAATTTCAAATATCTAGATCACCACTGATGTACACAGTGGTGTACATTATGAGTTTAGAGAAAATACAAAACATGAATGGTCAAAACTTTAGGCTACATTTGAAATTCAACCACCTGGTATTATATTATGGCGATTTTAACTATTACTGTCCAAGATAATGGATATTCTGTGGCCTTTCCTTCCTGTTGTAAACAAAATCTTTTGGAATTTTCATTTTATTGTAGGTCCTATTTTTCTTCTCTGTTAATTAACATCTCAAATAAGATGTCTATAAATACATTCAGATCTGGAAATGAACCTCTCACTGTTTCACAGAGCACAAGTGGGACTAGATATAGGTCTTCTAACCCCAGGCTATGACCACGTCTATGAAATACATTTTAGGTTAATTTTTTTCACAAAAAAAGTTCATATTGTCATCACTTACTTTATAATTCACCAGGAAATTATGTGGCTCACACATAGAACGCTCAGCCAAGTTCTGCCAATGATCTGCATCAAGAGTCTGAGTTAAGTCCTTGAAGTTGGCCTCCCCTCATGCTGCCCTGGCTGACAGTACTGAAAATCATTAGTAGACATGGTCTCTGGCAAACCTTCTGCATGTATTTACTCATTGAGGAGCATATTTTCTACTTGAAGGCAATGCAATCAGGTTTCCCTGAAATAGCACTAGGATTGTCTGTGCTGACTTACTGGAAGTCTCTGTACTCACAGGGCTGCAGTCTTGGGTATAGTGTATTGCCATCTTGGATAAATGACTAAATAAAATTTTATGATGTTTCTTATTTTCTCCCGAAAGAAAAAAACGTGCTGTAAATTAAAAGCATTTTCCTCAGCAACTTCCACAGTTTACAGAAGTACTGGCAATGAAACATGGGAAAATAAGAACAACTGGCAGAGAATTTTTAATTAAATTAGCATACCAATTTTCCCAAGCTCAATTATTCAAATTGCCACCAGCATTCTATGGATGTAACAAAGCAGCAGCTAAGATCTTAAAAAAAAGAACAGAATGACCTAGTTTAAGTGGCTGTCCTTCTATGGCTTACCTGTGCATACTACCACTCCCTCATCTAATAAGCAGCTCTTTATAGCAAGGAGAGGCCATCACATAAAATTACAGCTGGACATATTGAAGAAGTAAACAGAGCATGAGGAACTTGTGATAAATTTCTAACCATTAAATTTCACTTGATATGAACTACTGTTAAGTAATGTATAATCTTAAGTTAATTTTAAAGATACTCAAAATTCTGTAATCATGTTAATTAATGTTCAATTTATTAAATTATTACAACTTTAAATTTTAATTTGAGCTGAATATTGTTCTTAGTGTAAGGAACTAGTACATTGAAACCTTTTTCTTTTCAAAATATGAAAACATTATCACATATCACTTTGTTTTAAGTAGCAATTATTTTAAGAATGACGGTTATCCTCAATAAAAAAAAAAAAGAAAAAAAGGGAAGTCTCAATTTAACAGAACAAAAGTCTTCACAAAGGGGTTCACATAATGATTAAAGTAGATTGAAGTTACTGAAGTTGTCAAAATGCGAAGATTCTAGAAGCACCAAAAGCACAGTTGAAAAATGTGGAAAACATAGGAAACATAAATGGTGGAAAACATAGGAAACATATAAACATCTGCAAATTGGGAAGAGCAGCACATGAACAAAGATCTTGAGTGAGTGCATTATTGAAGCAGAAATAAAAAATGAAGGCTACTACCCATTCCATGAGGAAGACTCACCATTGTTTACCACATTAATATTCAAATCATACTAATAAAGATCAGAGAATTTATCACTTCTCCAATTTGAATTCTACATGGAGAAGTCATAAGGGAAAATGAAACAAGTGTTTAATACATGGAGACAAATGAGACTATATTGGTAAGGACACAAATGAGTATGTTTACATTTTATTTTTTATTTTATTTCAGTTACAATAAAGGAAATTTGAAAAGACCAATCAACCTGAGAAATCACTACCTTCTGTTCTTTTTTTTTTTGGTTTTTTTCGAGACAGGCTTTCTCTGTGTAGCTTTGAGCCTTTCCTGGAGCTCACTTGGTAGCCCAGGCTGGCCTCGAACTCACAGAGATCCGCCTGGCTCTGCCTCCCGAGTGCTGGGATTAAAGGCGTGCGCCACCAACGCCCCGAGAAATCACTACCTTATAAAGCATTTTTTTCTGAAAATTAAAAAACATTGCTGTGTAAGGGTAGTCTTAATATATGACATCATTTCTAAATTGTGTTATATAAAAGCAGTTACAAAATATCATCTGCCTATAACAACAAATATTTTCACATACCATCATGACTTTGTGGCTAGACTAATTTCATCTAAGTTCATTACAGCCCAAGTAGAGAGATCAACTTTGGACTTTATATTTTCAAAGCAGTTCTGGGTTTTTCTAGTGTTTGTGAATATTAACCTGATAGAACCTTAAGAAGGCGGGTGGGGGGGTGGTGGTGGTGTGGAGAACAAGGGAATCCATGGCTGATATGTAAAATTAAATTAAATTATAAAAGAAAAGAAAAGAATTTTTCTTTTTTTACATAAAATATTTAATTTCTGTGCGAGCATGCATGAGTGTATGTATGAGTTTGTGTCTGTCTTTGTCAATAGTATTAAATCAGTCAAGGTAAGTTAGAAGGCCAGATGAATAGAAATGTTATAAGGAAAGTGAGGTGACTAAGGGCATAAATCTTTTCAATTGTTCTTTTTTTTGAAAATATATATTTTCATACAACATATTCTGATTATGGTTTCCCCTCCCCAAACTCCTCACAGATCCTAACTACTTCTTCTTCTTCTTCTTCTTCTTCTTCTTCTTCTTCTTCTTCTTCTTGGTTTTTCGAGACAGGGTTTCTCTATATAGCTTTGTGCCTGTCCTTGAACTCACTTTTTAGCCCAGGCTGGCCTCACAGAGATCTGCCTGCCTCTGCCTCCCAAGTGCTGGGATTAAAGGCATGAGCCACCACCACCCAGTTTCTAACTACTTCTTGAACCACCCAAATCCATAACTTTCTTTCTCTGTCTCATTAGAGAAATAATCTAAATAATAATATCAACAACAAACAAAACTGAACCAGGCAAAACAAACAAATAAACAAGAAAAATCCCAAGAAAGCACAGGAAATAAATATAGATGCCATAACACATTTTCACATACAGAAATCCCACACTATGCAAAACCGTATCTCAGGAGAACATTTGCTTAGTACACACAAAGCCTTGGATGCACAAGGCACTACATGTGCGGCAGGTGAATGCTTGCTCCCAGTACTCAGGAAGCAGAGTAAAGAGAGTCAGAAGTTCATGGACATATTTGCCACATAGAAACTGTAGGCCAGTTTGTCATGTCTTAAAGCAAAAAAAAAAAAAAA